>JAYESA010000007.1:67491379-67628879 GCA_036927795.1 Iris macrosiphon | reverse complement strand
TATAACTCACACCCGGAATAAGGGTACGAGTACTTTGGTACGTCCAGCCTACGTCGCAGTATCGAAAGTAGAACGATGTCTAGGTCAACAATACTATTTATCATATCTCACAAATATATATAACATGTCAATGATATCACAACTTCATAAGGAGGATAAGATGAATATAGAAATAATGTCTAAACCAATACTCAATCACAATAAAACTAGAGGAAGATAATGGCACGATATCAAATAGAAGAATGGAATCACAAGGTCACAACTACAACCATATCCAAGTCTAAATAGTCTATTAACAAAACATAATAAATCTTAAATACATATAACATGCCAAATATCTAAGTTGGAGACATATCCAGTACATAAACTAGTAAATGAAACTAAGGTATCTAGTGACACCGGCTAGTACTCCTGGTAATCACTCATGAATGTCAGGGTCCAAGGTCAAAATTCTCTCCTACAGTCCATAATACGTCGAACACTAGTCCTCTAAGTCATCGTCTAAAAAATATATCCAGTCGGGATGAAAGAGCACACCTCTAACAGTAATTTCAATTAAATGGCAAAGACTATAAAACAGTAATAGAGGGGGTAATACAAGATAAGAATAAATAACTAAATCATAACTAACAGTATTTATATAGAAAATGGATAAACACAACTATATGGCAGAAAAATAAATAAACAGAGCAATAGAGAATATCTCAGTAAATATAAAATAAACAGAAAGGAACTATACTAACTACGTGCTTTAAAGTATTATTGTTGACATGTGATCATCTTGGGAACTTTCACAACACAATAGAGCCTGGCTAATCATACGTGAGGTATATGATTAACACTCACAGTACTTTCTTTTGCACAGTAAGGGTATGATCAAACATCTAGCTAGTACTTCTCCACCCCGACTAGTACAGTGGATCCAAACTATGACATGTTTCAAAAGAATAACTTACACAAAGCAGAAAAAGCAATATCCTATGACGGAGATCCATACTATACCAATCTGTGTACCATCGTGTCAGGAATCAAGTAGAACATCACTAAGTACATGAATCATAGTAAATGTCATATAATAAAAACTATAAGAGAATGTACTCACTTGTGGTCCAGAGTAATGGATATCAAACAGTATCCATCACAGTGTCTCAAGGACCTAAATATGGTATAACATGTCAACACAGTATTTTATAATGATAAAGAAGTTAAATTAGTTATTTTCTAGGTCTTCAAGTCACCTCTAGGTCAAACAAGGCCAAAATAGTCAAACTAAGTAACTCTTAGTCAAACTAGTCAAACTTGGTCAAACTAGTCAATTCGAGGTAACACTAGTCTATACCTAGGTTTCTAGGTTGACATATTAACGATATTAGCTATACTAGCTAATACTAGGTACTAGAATACCATATCTATCACTATATAGCATATACTAGTTAATAATACTAAGTAATATATATATATATATATATATATATATATATATATATATATATATATATATTACCTTATACTAGTTAATAACTATTATCTAAATTATCTTAGTATCACTATTATTATTGGTATCTAGGTATATCAATTCCTTGCCTTAACTAATAACTATATACTATCCCTATTATCACTAAGGTATGAATTCATATATAATATCTATACTTAATACCTTATGATATTAGCTCATTACCTTAGTTAAGATAATATCTCAATTCTATATTAATACTCAAAACCTAGCTTTAATGCTTGATGATTACACTAAGGTTCTCGAGTACCATGGTGCCACATGTGAATATCACCTGGCCTAAGGTATCACAACTATCTCACATACCCATACTAGTACTCATGATATCTACCCATATGACAAAATTAACTTCACTTGTCATCCTAATGTATATACACATTAAGATACCAATAAAGGTACTATCCAACACCTAGGCACTCACTGACACTAACTATGATGCTCACTTATACCCAACATCAACTTATATATATATATATATATATATATATATATATATATATATATATATATATATATATTCTAATACACACTCAGCACTAGCACTTGCATTCACTTGCACCTCACCCTCATACCTAATACTTACTACTATTACCCCCATCTTTCAGTTGACTGCAGGCGAAATTACTAATTTTTTGATGCACACATATACTAACCCTTCACATTGATACACCGGTTATACTCTTGCAACATAGGTACACACTTATGTATTAATTCTCACACCTCACTACTACATCCATCATCCATACTCATAAACATATACCAATACTCACTAGTCATTAGCCTATATACCATCATACTTAGCCTCTATCATATAAATACTAAGTCAATTATTAAAATGTAACATACATCTACATCTGCATCTATCCTTGTATCCATATATAACTTACCCTTATATATTATATCTAGGTAACAATAATATCTAACACCTGACACTATACTTATTCATACAATAACTGGAACATACTCCTATACCCAAACCTCATCGATACTCCTCATAAACGTACATCCTCTAGCACTCACTTAAATACCCAGGTATCACACCTCTTGCTGCCTATATCACCCTCACTATTCTGCACTTAATGTAGTCCCACACAGTCACCTGACACTTACCTTGTATCACATTAATACTTTACTTAGCACATACCCTATGTCCTCATACCCTACCACTGCTACCCAGGTATCAGATACCCTCTCCCCATATCTTCCTACAGGAACTTACCTATATGAATCTTATCCTTAATTTCTTGATACACCCCCACTCAATTACTCACTCAGATACCTGCACTCATGCTCAATCCTTGCACTCAACTATAAAGACTGCACACACATCCTCAGTTCACTCCTCCACCCATTGTATCCCTAGTATACAACACTCATGAACGCACACATTTACTTCTCACTGTTGTCTCAAGCTTGCCCGTAGGTCACACACTCAGATACCCTCAAACCCGAGCCCCTCTATTACTCATACTGCAACAACTTTACTTTCACACTGCTATCTACTCCTTATCCATCTTACCCCTTTATTAAAGCACATACCCGAGCTGTTGCAGCTTTGATCACCTTTCCCCATACCATTGTGCTGAACAGTTCCCCTTATATTGCTACTAATGCTACCATTATCAACTTGCTACTGTCACACCCATTCCCAAATTTGGTATTCTTGAATTTGTGATATTTAAATTTTTTTCTGTAGATGAATTCATGTTGTATTTTATATGTTGATTCCTGTTAATTATGATATATTTTATTTAATTATATTCATGTTTATTGTAGGAGACTACCCGAGACCAGTAGTGAACACATTGGCAATTGCCATAAACCAGAACTAGGACCCGTATGTAGAATGGATATCTGATCCAGTTCACTCTTGGAACCACTAAGCCTATTTTAGATGGTTAGGATTGCATAAGGATTAGTCATGACTAGAAAACCATTTTCCCCTCTTGTGTATATATACTCCTCTTTCTCTCTCCTCTCTTTCATTTTTTATTTCTTTCCTTTACTTCTTCCTTCCTCTTCCTCCTTCCCTCAAGAGCTCCCAACTGAAACCCTAAGCCATAGCCCTAGACTTGGTTCTAGGAAGAGGTTTGTTAGTCCACCAGGGCAAGTATATCTTGCTCAAAGTGGTGAAACCATAATTTTTTGGATTTTTTATATGATTAGTAAATTAAAAAATATGTTTGATGTGAAATGTTCTCCTTGATGTTCTCATTAGTTTTAGTTCTTGGAGTTTTAGTTTTGATGAACGGTTTTGTGTAAATCTGAGTTTTAAAGTTAGGATTTTCATGGGTTCTAAAAGTTTTCTTAGTTTTGATCAATTAAAATATGGTATTTTATAAAAATATTTTTTTTTGGTTGATAGAACACTTTATTTCAAGCATGTTGGCTTTTGGTTCACTTGATTCAGAGTTAAAATAAAGTTTTTATGAAGAAAGCAATTTTTAGGTTTTTAGAACTTTTCTGCCATGGCTGAACTTGCTGTCTGGAGAAGACGAAGTTCTTATGTGGCCAGCGCAACATGCGGCCAAGACTTTCATGCGGCATGATCCTTAAGCGGTTGGACACTTTGCCGTATAACCAAACAGTATGCGTTCATTTTATTGGAAGCATGACTGACCATAACGCAATAGTGTTCTAAAGCTATGTGATAGAACTCCTTGTGTTTTTTTGGCTGGACGAATGAGAAATTTGCTAAGTCCAAGAGATCTCCATGAGGTATCGACCTCCATGCGGCACCGACCCATATGAGGCAAGCAGGCATATGCGGTAAGCAGAGTATGCGGCCACTTTCCCTTGGATGCAAGACTCTAAAACTTTGTCATATCTTTCTATGGTTTTGTCTTTTCTTCTTGATACACTTTATGGCCTTTCACATCCATCACTTCAGTCATTTCTCTGATACATCACTTCGATACTTTTCTTGAAGAATGGACTTTTGTCCGGAGCATGCGGCTTGGAGGAGTATGCGGCCTGGTATCATATGCGGCCAGGTATCATATGCGGATTGAGGTAGCATGCGGCCAACAGTCTATGCGGTACTCGACTCATGCGCCAAGTTGTGTATGCGGCTTAGATATTTTTATTTGGAATATTTCTTTGTTCTATGTGGTTAGTATTGACAATTTCTTGTGATTGATCTAAGAAAGAATGGACTTAGTAATCTGACCTTGTGCTAGACATGACCATGTGCTAGAAATGACTATATCATAAGTGACTAACCAGCTATGTGCATAACAAGAACTATGTGTCCCAATGTGATAAGACTCATACGACCAACTATAAGTTTGGTGATTTTACCCGATTTCTTGTATCCGTGTTGATACAATTACTATATGCTACATGTACATGTGTTATAAGGTGCACTGAGGTTCGACCATATCATAATGTGCACTAAGGTACGACATAACTTGCTACGTGCTATAAGATTATATGTTTCGGGTTTGTGCATCAAGAATGCCCCCTATACTATGCGATATATAATATTATTATATTAATTCTCCAGCACGGGCATGGTATGTGGATCAACTACCAAAGCATGGCTTGGACTTGATTTATTTTTACATTATGCTCGGGTGAATCCAGTTTGAGCTATCAAGTAACAAAGTGAATTCATATCTAGCATGGACCGTACTACTATACGACATATAAGAGGATTAATCATGTGACCACGCCATGGGATTCCTAGCATAACCATAGGACTAATTTAGGCAACTAAAATTGGTAGAGCGTTGGGAGGGATGAATTCCCGAGATCGTGCACAATAGCAACCTCAGACAACTGCGATGACATGCAAGGCTGATCCCCATAGATATTGGTCACATCCGCACTAGTGGACGACAATATCCGAATACTTATATTGTTTAATATGTTCTATGTGATTCTAGTACGGCGGCCTTACGAGGGACCGGTGCATAATATACAATGTGTTATGCATTACTATGGCTTAGTTAGCCCTGCTAAACAGCTCACGATCTAAGGATTTCTTTTATTCATCTAATCTGAGATAACCTAGACTCTATATAATAAGCTGTATAATTGATTTGTCGATTTAAAAGTGTATGTGCTGGTAGTCTAGGGACATAAACTATTATGGTACGATAGTTCAACCCTTATCCTTGTTTGATTGTAAGATTCAACCAATGTGTCATGTGTGTTCTGGATTATATTGATGGGTTATATCTTCGTCGTTTTCATAATTGGTGAGTCATACCCTGTCTCAGAGTAGTGCGACACCTCTTATCATGTTTGGTTGTAGAGGTGTCCTACTGCTCCGATGAAAGATCATACGCTTACAGTTGTTGCAGGGATTCCTATTTTATGTACTTTATTGGTTTTTGCTTTACTCACTTATGCTCCTTTGTGGTACTTACTCTCGGGGCCTGACCCCGATGGTTTTACTTGGCCAGGTTTAGTAGCAGAGCCCAATGATCCTGTCATGTATTTGATCGATGGCGCACACCAGGAGGATGTTCGTCAAGGAACTTGAGTGGGTTTCTTCTTCCCCACTATGAGTATCAATTTGGATTACCTTTTGGCGTTTAGCTGACAGCACTTGTTAGCCAGTTTATCTGAACATTAGTTTCTCTACATGATTGTATATTATTCTAACCGCGACTGACTTACAGTTATGTACCCTTGGCAATGTACTAGTGTACCATCATATATAACTAGTTTTATGATCATTCTGATAGAGCGTCAGGGATGCCTAACTACTTTATCTTACATGCTCATTCTTATTTTTTCTTGGTTGATGATTAAGACATAGAGATCCTTGACCCTAGATGACTTGATTGTAGTATGCACCCCCCTTGTCTCTAAACAACCATCTCTAGACAACCTTAGTACATTACGGTATACTTTGGTATTCTGTAAGGTGTGGTTGGTTGAGTCACTCCCCCGCTCTCCAGTATTCTAGTTCTGGGACATGACATGGTTTTAGTGGTGGCCCATATAGGTCTGTCTTTTCAGACTTGTGGGGTTTCTTGTTCTAGGAATCTCAATCAAAACAATTTCCTTTGATATCCTGAATTTATCTTCTTCGACACCAAGCTTGAACTATCAATTGTTTGCTTCCTTATTCTTTTTTGTCCTGTCATTTAATATCTTGGTATCCTTTTCCTTCAGGGGCACCTTTTGCCCGCCTGTTAGGGTAGAAGATCTGGTAGAACATCTAGCAAAGCAAGATCCCATTGAGCTCCAGCAAGAGACAGTACTTCCTCAAGATCACCTACGAGTAGTGTCAATGGATCGGCAATAAGTATCATATATCCCGGTACCCCAGGCAGTTCTAGTAACATTAGCACTACTTGATACCCCGGCACTGTTAGAAATTATCAGAGGCATGATGGCTACAAAACAATATTATATAGCAGTACAGCATCACCA
The DNA here is from genome assembly GCA_036927795.1 of Iris macrosiphon. Lineage (NCBI taxonomy): Eukaryota > Viridiplantae > Streptophyta > Magnoliopsida > Asparagales > Iridaceae > Iris > Iris macrosiphon. Next base: position 67,621,978 of record JAYESA010000007.1, on the reverse strand, counting down.
GCAGCTTCAACAACAGAAGCAGAACGTTATATTAAACCAAGGACAGCAAACAGCTCTGGAGTAGAGTGAAGAAGAATATTATGGGATGTCATACAGACTATGTCGACTCAATTCGAGCTATTTTGAAGGTATAGAGAATGCTATTATGTGGATGCTTGGCTTCAAGACAATGAGATAATCATGGTGGCAGCTAAGATTCTAGTAGAGGAGCAAGTCAATCAAGTCCAATTACAACTACCAGATCTTGCTCGTGATTGGTGGGCAACGGAGGAAGTTGTCTTGAAGCATCCTATCACTTTGGACAACTTTAGAACTCAGTTCAAGACCAAGTATTTCGGAGTAGTGGTGCAGTATGAGCTGCATCGGAGATTTATTGATATTAGGCAATCCGGCAAAACAGTGGATGGATACGTAGCAGAGTTCTACAGGCTGAGCAGGTTTGTAACAAGGGCTATGAGATTCTAGCAAGGGCTTCATCTTGAGATTCTATAACTAGTCGAAGGACATGACTACCAGACATTCGATGCAGTGTTGATAGCAGCCATGAGACATGAGCTTACCATCCAGAGGTTAGCTTCGAGGACTGGAGGGCATAAAAGTCCCATGCCCAGAACACAAGTGGATGACCAGTACCCACATTCATATTTGTAATTTGGTACCGGGGCCAGTAGCATCAGATAGACAATTATAATTTAGCAACAATAGTTGAAACAACATCAACAATGCCCAAAGAATCCAGTAGGATGTACCTATTATGGCAAAAGAGGTCACACTCAGGATGTATGTAGGATGGCAAGTGGAAGATGCTTGAGGTGTGGGGGTTCCGACCACATGATAGCTACTTGCCCATAAATGCAAAGGCAGGCATGACCATATCAATCATTTCCAGCATTGCCAGCTCCAGGAGAAGTTTCGTATCAGGAGCCAGTTTTAGCAGTATGGCTGTTAGCCCAACGTCCGAAGTTGACGCAAGCAAAGGTGTTTCACTAGAGACAACATAATTTTGGTCAGCAGAGATATCCTCATGATAGAGTTCCAGTAGCACTGAGACGTGAGCAAGCAGAGTTTGGCATGTTAGAGCAGGTATTGGCCGAGGGCGGTCAAATCGAGGGTATGTTTTGAGCTTCTTTCAGTCATATCTTTTGGGCTTCGTATATTCGGCGAGTGAAGATGATCTTTTGTCTCACACTTTTGCCTTCGTATCTCGTGATACATGATGTATGTCATATGTCCCGACTACGAAGGTACGTCCTGGGCAGAGTCATGTTCTTGACTAAGTCGCTGGTACCGATTTATCTCGAGACTTGATCCATGTCCATTTTTTGGAGTCAGCATAGGCTAGCAAGGATGAGTTCCTATTTTGACTAACTCGGGAGACTTGTATCCGTATGCCTCCAGTTCTTTCTTTTTTCTTTTGATTATGTGGATTGCTTGAGCCTTTGTTTATATTATTGTTGCTTTAATTACATGCCTATTTTATTTTGCTTGGTATTCAGTTAGTTGTAGTTCATGAGATTTGGTATTTCATAAGGTTTTCTGGATCATGAGTTTCCTGATAGGATCATGAGTCTTCTGCTTGGTCTATGAGTTTTCTTGCTTGGTGATCAGCTCGACTAGCCTAGCGAATTTCGAGGATGGAATTTTTCTAAGGTGGGTAAAGATGTCACACCCGTTCCCGGATTTGGTATTCTTGAATTTGTGATATTTAAATCTTTTCTGTAGATGTATTCATGTTGTATTTTATATGTTGATTCCTGTTAATTATGATATATTTTATTTAATTATAGTCATGTTCATTGTGGGGGACTACCCGAGTCCAATAGTGAACACCTTGGCAATTGTCATGAACCAGTGCTAGGACCCTTATATAGGATGGATATCTGACCCAGTTCACTCATGGAACCACTAAGCCTATTTTGGATGGTTAAGATTGTATGAGGATTAGTCATGACTAGAAAACCATTCTCTCCTCTTGTGTATATATACTCCTCTTTTTCTATCCTCTTTTTCATTTTTTTTATTTCTTTCCTTTACTTCTTCATTTCTCTTCCTCCTTCCCTCAAGAGCTCCCAACTGAAACCCTAAGCCCTAGCCCTAGACTTGGTTCTAGGAAGATGTTTGTTAGTTTACCAAGGCAAATACATCTTGCTCAAAGTGGTAAAGCCATAATTTTTTAGATTTTTATATGATTAGTAAATTAAAAATGTGTTTGATGAGAAAAGTTCTCCTTGATATTTTTATTAGTTTTAGTTTTTGGAGTTTTTGGTTTTGATGAACAGTTTTTAGTAGATATGAGTTTTAAAGTTAGGATTTTTATAGGTTTCAAAATTTTTTCTTGATTTTGATCTATTAAAATATGGTATTTTAAAAAAATAGTTTTTTTATGGAGCACTTCATTTCGAGCATTTTGGCTTTTGGTTCACTTAATTCGGAGTTAAAATAAAGTTTTTATGAAGAAATGAATTTTCGGGTTTTTGGAGATTTTCTGCCATAGCTAAACTTGCTGTTTGGAGAAGACGAAGTTCTTATGCGGCCAACACAATATGCGACCGAGACTTCCATGCGACATGATCCTTATGCGGCTGGACCCTTTGTCGTATAACCAACCAGTATGCGTCCATTTTGTTGGAAGCACGACTGACCATAACACAAAGTGTTCTGAAGCTAAGCGATAGAACTCCTTGTATTTTGTTTGCTGGACGAATGAGAAATTTGCTAAGTCCAAGAGACCTCTATGCGGCATTGACTCATATGCGAGAAGCAGGCATATACGGTAAGCAGAGTATGCGATCACTTTTCCTTGTACGCATTACTCTGAAACCTTGGCACATCTTTCTATGGTTGTCTTTTCTTTCTGACACACTTTATGGCCTGTCACATCCATCACTTCAGTCACTTCTATGACACATCACTTCGATACTTGTCCCGAAGAGTGAACTTTTGTTCGGAACATGCAGCTTAGAGAAGGTCTGGGATCATATGTTGCCTGGTATCATATGCGACCTAAGGTAGCATGAGGCCGACAGTCTATACGGCACCCGTCTCATAGTCAAGTTGTGCATACGGCTTAGTTATTTTTATTTGGAATATTTTGTTGTTCTATGTGGTTAGTGTTGAAAATTTCTTGTGATTGATCTAAGAAAGAATGGACTTAGTAACCCGACCTTGTACAAGACATGACCATGTGCTAGAATTGACTATGTCATAAGTGACTAACCATCTATGTACATAACATGAGCTATGTGTCCTAATGTGATAAGGCTCAAACGACCAACTGTAAGTTTGGTGATTTGACCAGATTTCTTGTATCCGTGCTGATACAATTACTATGTGCTATGTGTACATATGTTATAAGGTGCACTGAGGTGCGACCTTATCATAATGTGCACTAATGTGCGACATAACTTGCTACGTGTTATAAGATTACATATTTCGGGTTTGTGCATCGAGAATGCCCCCTATACTATGCAACATATAATATTATTATATTAATTTTCCAGTACGGGCTTGGTATGTGGGTCAACTACCAAAGTGTGGCTAGGACTTGATTGATTGTTGCATCATGCTCGGGTGAATCCAGTTTGAGTTATCAAGTAACAAAGTGGATTCGTATCTAGCGTGGACCGTACTACTGTACGACATATAGGAGGATTGATAATGTGACCACGCCATGGAATTCCTGGCATAACCATAGGGATACTTTAGGTACCTAAAATTGGTAGAGCATTGGAGGGATAAAATTCTGAGATCACGTACATTAGCCATCTCAGACAACTGTCATGACGAACAAGGCTGACCCCAATGGATTATTGGTCACGTCCGCACTAGTGGACGACAATATCTGAATACTTATATTTTATAATATGTTCTTTGTGATTCTAGCACGGTGGCCTTATGAGGGACCGGTGCATAATATACAATGTGCTATACAATTACTATGGCTTGGTTAGCCCTGCTAAACAGCTCACAATTTGAGGATTTCTTTTATGCATCTAATCTGAGATAACTCAGACTCCATATAACAAGTCGTAGAATTGATTGGCCGATTTAAAAGAGTATGTGCTGGTAGTCTAGGGACATGAACTATTGTGGTGCGACTGTTCAACCCTTATCCTTGTTTCGTTGTAGGGTTACGCCAATGTGTCACAATAGGTCATGTACCGAAGTTGCATATTATACCTATATCTTAGGTTGTATTGTGTCATGTGTGTTCTGGATTATATTGATGGGTTATATCTTCGTCGTTTTCATAATTGGTGAGTCGTACCCTGTCTTAGAGTAGTGCGACACATCTTATCCTTGTTTGGTTGTAGAGGTGTCCTACTACTCCGATGAAAGGTCATACGGTTGCAGTTGTTGCACGAATTTCTATTTTATGTACTTTATTGGTTTTTGCTTTATTTACTTATGCTCCTTTGTGGTACTTGCTCTCGGGGCCTGACCCCGATGGTTTTACTTGGCCAGGTTTAGTAGCAGAGCCCAAGGATCCTGTCCTGTATTTGACCGATGGTGCACACCAGGAGGATGTTCGTCAAGGAACTTGAGTGGGTTTCTTCTTCCCCAATATGAGTATCATTTTGTATTACCTTTTGGCATTTAGCTGACAGCACTTGTTAGCCGGTTTATCTGGACATTAGTTTCTCTACATGATTGTATATTATTCTGACCGCGGCTGACTTACAGTTATGTACCCTTGGCAATATACTAGTGTACCATCATGTATAACTAGTTTTATGATCATTCTGATAGAGCATCAGGGATGCCTAACTACTTTATCTTACATGCTCATTCTTACTGTTTCTTGGTTGATGATTAAGACATAGAGATCATTGACCCTAGGTGACTTGATTGTAGTATGCACCCCTTTGTCTCTAGACAATCTTAGCTCATTGCGAGTTACTTTGGTATTCCGTAAGGTGTGGTTGGTTGAGTCACTCTCCCGCTCTATAGTATTCTGGTTCTGGGATGTGACAAGGTTTTAGTGGTGGCCTATGCAGGTCTGTCTTTTCAGACTTGTAGGATATCTTGTTCTAGGAATCTCAATCAAAATTGTTTCCTTTGATATCATGAATTCGTCTTATTCGACACCAAACTTAAACTATCAACAGTTTGCTTCCTTATTCTTTCTTGACCTGTCATTTAATGTCTTGGTGTCATTTTCCTTCAGGGGCACCTCTTCCCCGCTTGTTAGGGTAGGAGATGTGGTAGAACATCTAGTAGAGCAAGATTCCATTGAGCGCCAACAAGAGACAGAACTTCCTCATAATCACCTTTGAGTAGATCCAATGGGTGGACAATATGTACCAGAGATCCCGGTACCCCTGGCAGTTCCAGTAACACCAGCAGTACTTGATACCCCGACACTGTTAAAATTATCAGAGGTATGATGGCTACACAACAACATCAGATAGCAGTGCAACAGCACCAGCAGCTTCGACAACAAGAGCAGAACATCCTGTTAAACCAAGGACTGCAAACAACTTTGGAGGAGAGTAAAAAAGAAGATTATGGGACGTCATACAGATTATGTTGACTCAACCCAAACTATTTCGAAGGCACAGATGATGCTATTACGGTGGATGCTTGGCATCAAGATATTGAGACGATCATGGCGGCAACTAAGATTCCAGCAGAGAAGCAAGTCAATCAAGTCCAATTATAACTACAAGATCTTTCTCGTGATTGGTGGGCAACGGAGGAAGTCGGCTTGAAGCATCCTATCTCTTGGGACATCTTCAGAACCTGGTTCAAGACCAAGTATTTTAGAGTAGTAGTGCAGTACGAGCTGCAGCAGATATTTATTGATCTTAGACAATCCGACAGAACAATGGATGGATATGCAGTAGAATTCTACAGGGTGAGCAGGTTTGCACCAACTATGGTGACGATGGAGCAAGAAAAGGCTATGAGATTCCAGCAAGGGCTTCTTCTCAAGATTCTGCAACTAGTTGAAGGACATGACAACCAGACATTCGATGTCATATTGATAGCAGCCAGGAGACATGAGCTTGCCATCCATAGGTTAGCTTCGAGGACTGGAGGGCATAAAAGGTCTTATGCCCAGAATACAGGTGGAGGACCAGCACCCGGCATTCATATTCATAATTTGGCACCATGGGGGCCAATAGCATCAGATGAGACAATGATAATTTGGCAACAACAACCAAAACAACATCAACAATGTCTGAAGAATCCAATAGGATATACCTATTATAGCAAAAGAGGTCGCACTCAGGATGTATGTAGGATGGCAAGTGGAAGATGCTTGAGGTGTGGGGGTTCCGACCACATGATATCTACTTGCCCACAAATACAGAGGCTGGGAGGACCATATTAACAATTCTTAGCGTTGCTAGCTCCAGGAGCAGTTCTGTATCAGGAGCCAGTTTTAGCAGTATGGTCGTTAGCTCAACGTCCGATGTAGACGCAAGCACAGGTGTTTCACTAGAGATAACGTCAGTTTGGTTAGCAAATACATCCTCATGACAGATTTTTAGTAGTACCGAGATGTGAGAAAGTAGAGTTTGGCGTGTTAGAGCAGGTGTTGGCTGAGGGCGGTCAAATCGAGGGTATATTTTGAGCTTGTTTCAGTCATATTTGGGTTTCATATATTCGGCGAGTGGAGATAATCTTTCGTCTCACTCTTCTGCCTTCATATCTCATGATACATGATGTATGTCATATGTCCCAACTACGAAGGTACGTCCTAGGCAGAGTCATATTCTTGACTAAGTCACTGGTACCAATTTATCTCGAGACTTAATTCCTGTCCATTTTTTGGAGTTAGCATAGGCCAGCAAGGATTTGACTAACTCGGGAGACATATATATCTGTATGCCTCCATTTCTTTCTCTTTCCTTTTAATTGTGGGGATTGCTTGTGCCTTTTTTTTATATTACTGTTGCTTTTATTACATGCCTATTTTATTATGCTTGGTATTCAGTCAGTTATAGTTTATGAGATTTGGTAGTTCATGAGGTTTTCTGGATCATGAGTTTCCTGATAGGATCATAAGTTTTTTGCTTGGTATATGAGTTTTCTTTCTTGTTGATCAGCTCGACTAGCCTAGCAAATTTTGAGCACAGAATTTTTCTAAGATGGGTAGAGATGTCACACCCGTTCCCAGATTTGGTATTCTTGATTTTGTGATATTTAATTTTTTTTCTTGTAGATGTATTCATGTTGTATTTTATATATTGATTCATGTTAATTATGATATATTTTATTTAATTGTATTCATGTTTATTGTGGGAGACTACTCGAGACCAGTAGTGAATACCTTGGCAATTGCTAGAAACCAGTGCTAGGACCCGTATATAGGATGAATATCTGATCCGGTTCACTCTTGGTACCACTAAGCCTATTTTGGATGGTTAGGATTGCATGAGGATTAGTCATTATTAGAATACCATTTTTTCTCTTGTGTATATAAACTCCTCTTTCTCTCTCCTCTCTTTTATTTTTTATTTATTTCCTTTACTTCTTCCTTCCACTTCCTCCTTCCCTCAAGAGCTCCCAACTAAAATCCTAAGTCCTGGCCCTAGACTTGGTTCTAGGAAGAGGTTTGTTAGTCCAACAACGCAAGTACATCTTGCTCAAAGTGGTGAAGCCATAATTTTTTAGATTTTTTATATGATTTGTAAATTAAAAATGTGTTTAGTGGAAAATGTTCTCCTTGATATTCTCATTAGTTTTAGTTCTTGGAGTTTTTGGTTTTGATGAACGGTTTTGAGTAGATCTGAGTTTTAAAGTTAAAGTTTTTATGGGTTCCAAAAGTTTTTCTTGATTTTGATCTATTAAAACATGGTAATTTAGAAAAAAATAGTTTTTGTGGTTGATGGAGCACTTTATTTTGAGCATTTTGGATTTTTGTTCACTTGATTCGAAGTTAAAACAAAGTTTTTATGAATAAAGCAATTTTTGGATTTTTGGAGCTTTTCCGCCATGGCTGGACTTGCTGTCTGAAGAAGACGAAGTTCTTATGCGGCCAGCGCAATATGCGATCGAGACTTCCAAGTGGCATGATCCTTATGTGGATGGACTCTTTGCCGTATAGCCAACCAGTATGGGTCCATTTTATTGGAAGCATGACTGACCATAACACAAAGTGTTCTAGAGCTAAGTGACAGAACTCCTTGTATTTTATTTGCTGTACGAATGAGAAATTCGCTAAGTCCAAGAGACCTCCATGCAGCATCGACCTGTCACTACCATATCCTGAAAATAGGGGTATTTTTGACTTTTTTTTATATTATTAATATTGTGATAGTTATTTTTAAATGATTGCATGATATGCGTATTTAATTTAAATAATTGTATGAGATGTGTATTTACATATATATTATATACTGTGTTCTTAATGTTTGAGCTAGTAAACTTGACCTAGAAGCTCACTAGATAAACATCTGACCGAATTATAGGGTTATGAAATTAATTTATATTATTTAGGATTTAATTATTGGAGGTTGTAATTAATTACCATAGTTTTATTTAATTGTTGCGCCTTACCGTTGCTTCAATATTTGGAGCGCTACACTAGCTTTTGTCTTCCTACAAATTTTACAACATTGCCCTAGACGTGCCCGCCTTCCATTCTGACCTTTTTGTAACTCGTAATTATGCTCTCTTATGCTTCATTTTAGCCGCACAATATTCATCGCTGATATTTATTTAATTTCTAAATAAAATCCAACTTTGTATCGTTGTGCGTTCCAATCGAAATTGGAGACAATCTCGACCCATTTTTGTGCAACCCAAATTAGGGTAATATTCTGCTCTGAGTCTTCTTCACTAATGATATTTGTGTCCCAACCTAATTTTAGTCCCATGTACCATGAATTAATTTTAGAACACCGCTTGCATTTATTTCTAATTAAATTGGGGATACAAACCTTGACTAATCCTATTTTAACCCAATTTAATCTAAGTACCCCATTCATTAAGCCCATACAAAACACACAATACTCCCTCACCCTACAAAACACCAAACACTAATTCCCCCACCAATTTTTCATTATTTCATGTATCTATACAAATACCCAAATTTAAGGGGGCTCATTTGCAAATGTTGTACTATGTGTCAATATCCCATTGGTTCAAACCAAATGGAGAAGCCCTAATATTGACTAGTCAACCAACCCTCTCTTTATATGAATAATTTCTCCATGACGAATTCTGGCCACCCATTCAAAATGGGGCTCATCATCACCACACATTCCCACTCATCATCCCCTATTTAATGTCTCTTCATGCACCTTTCCCAAGCATGCCATAATCCCCAAACCTTGGAAAGCCCCCACCTCTCTCTCTCCTCACTCCTCCCAAAACCATAGCCCTTCTTTCTTTTTCATTTCTTCTTCCCTTCTTCTTATTCTTCTTCTCCTCCTTCCTTTGAAAAAAAAGGGAAGAAAGGAAAACCAACTTCACCCCCATCAACCGAGCGTCCGGCCACCCTCCTCCAGCCCGGCCACCCATCCGACGACCGCCGACTGCTCTCACCACCGAGCCCGCTCCTCCTCCCGTACTCGACCTTCACCACCTGTACCACCATCTCCCTCCGCCTCATCAGAATCACCACCACCATCGTCATCAGCTTCCTCTTCCCGGCTGCTACTGCTGCTTCCCAGGCGAGCTCCCCCCTCCGACCAGCTATTCCCTGGCGAGCCGCAGCCTTCTTCCAAGGCTACTGCTGCCACTGAACCGACCCCTTCATCTTCCTCCATCGAGTCATCCCACTACCAGCACCTCCCTCCAAGCCTCGACTGAACCACCTCCTTCTTCTCCGACTGCAACCTGCGCCTCCACCCATCACAGTCCCGAGCTCCCCCGCCGGCCGGCTTCTTCCCCGGCGAGCCACAACCATAGCAGCATCCATCTCCCTCTCCTCAACCTCCTCTTCATCCTCCTAGCTCCTCCACCGGCCACACACCCAGCCCGATGAGCCATTCTCGTTGACGAACCACCACCAGTGCCATCATCACCACCACTTCACACCATCACCCCCTGCCTCCTCCTCGACCAGCCTCCTTCTCCGACTTCACACCACGAGTACCACCACCCTACCACCACCCGTACCACCGGCAGCACTACCCCGTTCCTCCAGTCATCCTCCGTCTTGACTTCCCTGTTCTTCTCGACCTCCTCCAGAGTTCCACCTCGACCCCGCTCCACCGCTAGTACCACCACGAGCATCCTCGCCTTCGTCGTCGTCTTCGTCATCCTCGTCATCGTCACCTTCGTCTTCGTCGTCATTGTCGCCTTCGTCGTCGTCATCGTCGTCGTGGACACCGGCGTCATCCCCGTCGTCGTCGTGCACGCACACAGGTTCGGTTCTCCCCCTCGCGTACACGCACGTGTGTACGTATTTGGTGTTTGCATGTATGTATGTAGTATATGTATAGTATATGTAGGATTCGTATATGTATATATATACATATATATCGTATATTTCTCTATTAGTATATATATATGTATTCAACATATATATTAGTATATACGTATTCATAATATATGTTAGTGTATATGTATTGGTATATATATATACATATATACATGTATATAGTATATGTATTAAATTGGTACCTATATATAAATATAGTATATGTATATTTTCACTGGTATATGTATATATATATACATGTATTTAGTAAACGTATTATTTCGTATACATAAATATGGGTTGTTGTATATATATATAAATGTGGTATGTATATTTTTAAACATATATATATATATAGTATATAATTCTATTAGTGTATATACACTTATACATATTTTTGTATGTAATTATTGGGTATGCACACACACACACACACACACACACACACACACACACACACACATATATATATATATATATATATATATATATATATATATATATATATATATATATATATAATTAATGAAATATGCTAATTGATAAACGTACTAGGCGACCCAAGTGTAACCAACATATATGCTAATTAATAAACGTACTAGGCGATCATGTGACCACGCCATTGGATTCCTAGCATAACCATAAGGCTAATTTAGGCAACTAAAATTGGTAGAGTATTTGGAGGAATGAAATCCCGAGATCATGCACATTAGCTACCTCAGATAACTGTCATGGTGTTCAAGGCTGACCCCCATGGATATTGGCCACGTTCGTACTAGTGGACGACAATATCTGAATACTTATATTTTATAATACGTTATATGTGATTCTAGCATGGTTGCCTTACGAGGGATCGGTGCATAATATATAATATGTTATAAAATTACTATAGCTCGGTTAGCCCTGCTAAACAGCTCACGATCTTAGGATTTCTCTTATGCATCTAATCTGAGATAACTCAGACACCACATAATAAGCCGTATGATTGATTGGCCGATTTAAAAGAGTATGTACTGGTAGTCTAGGGACATAAACTATTGTGGTGCGACGGTTCAATCCTTGTCCTTATTTGGTTGTAGGGTTACGCCAATGTGTTACAATAGGTAATGTACTAAAGCTGCATATTATACCTATATCTTAGCTTGTATTGTGGCATGTGTGTTCTGGATTATATTGATGGGTTGATCTTTGCCATGTTCATAATTGGTGAGTCGTACCTGTCTTGGAGTAGTGTGACACCTCTTATCCTTGTTTGGTTGTAGAGGCGTCCACTGCTCCGATGAAAGGTCATACGCTTGCAGTTGTGGCACAAATTCCTATTTTATGTACTTTATTGGTTTTTGTTTCATTCACTTGTGCTCCTTTGTGGTACTTGCTCTCGGGGCCTGAACCTGCTGGTTTTGCTTGGCCTAGTTTAGTAGCAGAGCCCGAGGATCCTGTCCTCTATCTAACCGATGGCGCACACCAAGAGAATGTCCACCGAGGAACTTGAGTGTTTTTCTTCTACCCCACTATGAGTATCATTTTGTATTACCTTTTGGCGTTTAGCCAACGACAATTGTTAGCCGGTTTATTTGGACATTAGTTCCTCTACATGATTATATATTATTCAGACCGCGGCTGACTTACAGCCATGTACCCTTGGCAAAGTACTAGTGTACCATCATGTATAACTAGTTTTATGATCATTATGATAGAGCAACAAGGACGCCAAACTGCTTTATCTTACATGCTCATTCGTACTGTTTCTTGGTTGATGATTGAGACATAGAAATCCTTGACCCTACGTGACATGATTGTAGTATGCACCCCATTTTCTCTAGACAACCTTAGTACATTGCGGGTTAATTTGGTATTCCATAAGGTGTGGTTAGCTGAATCACTCTCCCACTCTACAATATTTTGGTTCTGGGGCATGACAGCTGCAGTCCCAAACAACTACCCACCTCCTTGCCAAACATCAAATGCCACTACAAAGTGCAGCTCGAGCTACTGTCAAGCTTTGAACTTCCTTGTGTACTGTAGTTGCAAATTGGAGTTGATACTGATGGTTCCAGTCAAAGGTGCACCTATACACTCTAACCCACGAGAACACCACTAACTAGGATACACACTCCCCACACAATGATATTCCACATACCATTCTCATGGTACACTCAAGTACCCACACCACTAGGATACACTCAAGTATCATTTCCAATGCCCTGGTACTCACCACAACTCAATCCCTCATGATACCATAAGTATCACAACACACTGTTATATATCCATCTAATATAGAGATACACCTATATGCACATATACATCAAACACCACACACACACACACACACACACACACACACACACACACACACATATATATATATATATATATATATATATATATATATATATATATATATATATATATATATATATATATATATATATATGTGTGTGTGTGTGTGTGTGTGTGTGTGTGTGTGTGTTACTAACTAGGTGCACACCAACAACTAACCAACCAATTGGGTTGCATACACACTCATAAAAATTTAATCAAACACCCTTGGTGCACCCCTCTTGATATACCCAAAATTATATGATACACCCTCTAATTACTATATATTATCATTAAATACATTAAATATGATATGATACAACTATTCTAATACACATACAAGGAAATGACACAAGGGAACACCAACACATAGAAATTACCAATTCAACCCTCCGTATCATGGGAGTTTCATGACACGGACTCTCCGTATCCAATTGTGGACACGTATACCCTCTCAAATCATGTCTCGTACTCCAAAATCATCTATAAGACATTCCTACAAACACCTAGTGGTCCAAATTCGGATTTTTTTTCTAATTTGGCCACAAAAGTCAATGTAACTTCCAAAAGAAAGTCCATTAGGACATAGTTCTTTTTCCTATAGGTAGTCCTTAGTAATGGGAGGGTTCGTATAGGTCTAATATATCAATTAGAATAGAAATGACTAGGGGAATAAGAATTTTATCTATTGGGAGATGGATTCCCAATACAATACACCAAGAGGACACAAAGAGATGGATGCACATCTCCTTCAAGCAAGCTCCACACCAAAGCTTTATTTTGCTCCTCCAAGCTCCTTAGAATGGGTTAGGAATAAAAAAAATGAGGGTGGATTTGGTAGGAAAGGGATTAGGGTTTGCTTCCAAATCTGGGAATGAATTAATTAGGAAAGCAAATGGAGGCTATTCATGAATAAAGATGCTTATATAACCTCCTAATAGGGTTAGGGTTAGGTTGAGGAATATTTGAATTGACTCAAAGGCCCCTCTCATTCTCTCATGAATATGATCCAACTAAACTATAGGATAAAATATTATATTCTTGAGGCAATTGGGTTTAATAGAGTTAATCTAGTCATGACTAACTAATGACTCAAGTCAAATAGTCTAAACTCAATAACTAACGCATTCTCCTAAACTAATGAGTCAAACCATGACTAACTATTTAATTGAATTAATGGGTCAAGTCAAGTCTAGTTAGGTCCACTAGTGTCAAGTCTAATTAAATAGTCTAATTCACTAACCAATAATAATACTATTTACAATATATATACATATATATATATATATATATCATACACATTATATATTAAATAAAATATACGCACAATATTTATAATAATATAAAATGATAAAAATACTCCTATTCTAGAAATTTGGTAGTGACATTGACGAAAGTTATGGCATCGACGACGGAGAATCGATGGCTGAACCGAGGCTAAAACCGAGCCAAAACAACAACAACGACAATACCAGTTGTATACCTGTGGCAGTATACCGATGATATACCGAATTTTGGACAGTTCGTTCCAGAATACAATTTCGAGTGTCTAGCGGTACACTGCAATATAGTGGCGGTATACCTCTTGTGGGAGTTCAGACATGGGCCCAAAGTCAACATGTTTGACCGCATGATCAAATTTGGACGGCCAATATTATTGCTGGATTATTTTACGATTTTTCTAAATCCAAAATTAGGTTTTTTTTAACCTATATAAAGGAAGTTAGGGGGGCAGAGTTACCAAGAAGAAGCTCATACAGAAGATTTGAGAGAGCAAGTCCAATCTAAGAGAAAGTCCGTACTTTGCTCTTATAACTCGCCTTTCGAGAGAGTTTAAAGAGAAAATCTGTTTGGAGAGTCGTCTTTTCATTCAGGAAGATCGTTACAAGGTTGGGTGTGTGATTTCATTGTGTACTTTCTTTTCTTTTTTCTTGATATTGGTAAGGGATTGAACTTGGGGGCAAAGGGTTCAACATATTGTAATCAATCTTGTATATATTTTTAGCAATATAGATCAAAATTTGTCCAAGTGGTAAGGTCACCGAACATATATTGTATTTGATATTTCTTGGTGATGTTTGTTTATCTTCAGGTAGATTGGTATCGTTTTTGCGGCATTATGTGGTCAATAGAAACTGTGCACACTTTTTTAGAACATCATATTTTTCGAGAGTTTGTATATAGCTTTGATGCAAACCACCTGTGAAGGTTCATGTTGACTCGATTGAGGTGTCACATGTCCCGCGAGCGTGTGATTTAATTTCCAATTGATCGTGTTGTATTTTGATGCGTATTAGTTATCGATGGTCTATTTTCTGATGCAAACTAGCTTGTGAGAGTCTATAGTGAATCGGTGAAGTGATTAAATTTGTAACGCATCAGATGTATCTTGAAATCCTAGAATATCATAGATTGGATTTGCAACGAATCCGTTGTTGACTGATCCCGCATATCGTATAAAAAATGATTCGCGATAACCCTAGGATTACAACCATTTGCTTTACAACCTCCTTACAAGCGGCAATTGGATCATCTCTCATTCCTATCTCACATAGGAAGAGGGGACATAATTTACAACTGCCATGCAGAAGGTGGTAAGGAAAATGTAAAAAGAATTGTTGTAATCCTAGCTTTTGCCCAATGATTCCTGGGGTTTACTTGCACTTCAAGTCGAGTGACATGAATTATGGCCCCATGTGCCGTTCCCACATTTGGTCATTCCTCCTCGTTGAACGTGCATGCCTATAACATAATTTCTAGTCCAGATTAGATATGGTGAATCAAGGTGACCCCTCAGTAGAAGTGTCAACAACTGAATGGCAACTTTCCCTTTCTTGTCCACCTTTGTTTAGTCTTCACACCAGACCAGACCATATCTCCTAACTGAATCCCTCCCTGGTCCTTCACCCCACTCCAAATACTAACTCAACAAGTCTCCACCTTCCACGTGTTCCTTTTCTCTTTTTTTCCTCTCTCTCTCCTCTCCTCTCCTCTCCTCTCTTTATAACAAACGAATTCAAACCGCTCCAAAACTTTGTCATCTCTCTCCGCCTCTTTTCTTCCTTTCCATTTCTTTTGTTGAACATCATAAAACTTTTCTGCTTCTTCTCCCTCTCCAAATTGATCTTCAGATCTCGATCTTGATAGTGAGGAAATGTTCGTCAAGAAGCTCGTTGAGAAGGCCTCCAGAAAGGTACCTACTACTACTCGATCGTACTATATATGTTCTGCACGGACACGATTCTCACACGACACGAAACAAAAACTACACAGCGTGTTTTGGAGCGTATGTTCCATGTAAAATACGTCTCCGACACGGACACGGCACCAACTTTCAGAGTCTCCCTTCTTCTTCTTCTTCTTCTTTAGTTCAATTTTTGGAAGGTTGTATTTGCAAGCAAACGTCAAAGTTGGGCCTGTCTTGATTTACTGTTTGTTTCTTTTCTTTTTTTTCTTTGGATAGTATTTAAGTATTGTATATAATATTGCATATAGAGAAACAGCTGGTAGGCATCTCACATAAAATATCTAATAATCCTATTTTTGTTCATTTTTTTATATATTAAATGTTCAACGTCATTAAAGACTGATGCGTTTCTATATCTATACTTCCACACTGTTGTTTTTCATATTCTACTCCTTCGTAAGTCGATTTTGATGATAATGTAACTCTCCTTCATATGTGCATTAGGAAAGTGGTATTATAAATTTCCTAAATTAAACATAAATCTTAATTAGTCATAGTATTAGTACTGTGTTGCACGACCACGAATTTTATCTATTTTGGTGTGTCATAGTAAAGTTTGGAATGTTTATATCGTGTTGGACACGGACAATACATGGCACCAACTTTTGGAGTGTCTTCCTATCTTCCTGTGTAATTAAATAGGAATATTGAGAGGAAAATCTTTTTTTTTTTTAGAGCTCGACTATAATTTTATAGTAGGTCAACATGTTGGCATAGTTTACTTATATGAAAGACCTATTCTTTAAAATATGTGAATTTTAATCAAGATGCTCCTCCAATTGTTCTTTAATTTGACAACGTCTAAATTTGAACCAAAATGATTTTCTGGCTTTCCTATTATGAAAGAGCTATTATCGATGACAAGAACATGGGCCGTGACTGTTCCTTTGAACTTATCGATATAATAATTTGGGGTGATTAAATTAAGATGCTTGTCAATCTTTGGCCTATCCAGGTGTCCTTAGAAAAAGAAACAGAGCAGTTGGATCTTGATATTGACGACTTTGTCTTCAATGATGCATTAAGCTATGGCCTATTGTTAAAAAAAAGTATTAAAAAATTCTGTATCTATTTTGGTGATATAATAATGCAAATTGAATAACAAATCTTTGTACTAAGGTAGTGATGGAACCATGCTGTGACCATGCGTCGCATTGATTATGTCATTCAATTTCAGTTGGCCCACCTGACCCTTCTGGTTGGTCATGAGGTTATTGTGACCATGCAGGTGTCCGACTAATTTGTTCCTAATTGTTGGGAAAGAAATATGGAAATCCGTTCTCCCAAATTAAGAGAATGCAAGAGAACCGAAATAAATCGTTCGAAAATTAATTTACCAAAATTATAGATAAAGCATAACGCAAACGATTTTGACATAGAAAATTAATGGGAAAAAAAATCATAGGACGATCGGAGTCCTAACCGTTGGAAAAACATTCACTAATAAATTAGAAGAATATACTTTACAAACTTTCCACCAATCCAACCGGATCACCGCAACTACTCAAAGTAATGGAAACGGATTACAAGAGGTTACCGAAGAACGGAGATGACGAGAACAATCACCCAAAACGATCTTCCTTCGAAATAGCCACAGATCCCTCTTTCTCTTCTTTGAAAGTTGCAAACTTAAGAACTCTCCTATTGATCTTCTCAATGATGGATTAAATTGGGATAGGGTTAGGAACGCCATATTTAAAATTTTCTAAATTCTACAGCAATCTGGACCGTTGATTAGATCCAACGGAGTAAATAAAACACCCAAATTTGACCTCAGCTCCCGACAACTATACCAGCGGTATACCGAATCAGCGAGTCTGACGTTCTGGAATGAACAACAATTTTTATACCATTTTTGGCATACCGGCAGTATACATTTGGCAGTATACCTTTAGTATACCGGTAAAGGCTACTATTTTCGAATTTTCATTTCGACGCCCTCTGAAATTTGCCTCATTTGTTATCTTTGACTCCTAGAGCTTCTACAACACACATATGACGTTCGTCACACTTTGGGGTGTTCTCTACATAGGCTGGGAATCCCACTCAACACCAACAAATCTCCTTCTTCCCAACTAGGTGGAGGAGCTCGTCATTCCGACGATCCTCCTACAGTACTCAAACTTCCTTCTTGA
Organism: Iris macrosiphon; assembly: GCA_036927795.1. NCBI lineage: Eukaryota > Viridiplantae > Streptophyta > Magnoliopsida > Asparagales > Iridaceae > Iris > Iris macrosiphon. The sequence continues at coordinate 67,603,899 of JAYESA010000007.1, read as the reverse complement.
GCATATTAGCTCCATTGTCTTCCATGTGAACCTTTTTAAATGCCATGTCCCTTGCCTCAAGCAAATCTCGTATCCAATGATACCAAGTTGCAATATGCTTGGACCGACTATGAAATGTTGGATTCTTTCCATGATGAATCGTACTCTGGTTGTTGCAAAGCAAAACATACTGCTCTTACTTAAGCCCCATTTTATGCAAAAATTTCTTCATCCATAATAATTCCTTGCAAGCCTCCGTCGCCACAATGAACTATGCCTCTATAGTAGACAAGGCAACACACTTCTGCAAACGCGACTACCACAAAACTGTCCTACCAACAAACATCATAACGTAGTCCGAAGCCATATCAGCGTTGGTATACCCAACCAGCTTCGACTCGTCATTCCCGAATAAAAGCTTCCAATCGGCAGTGCTCTGAAGATATCGAAGTATGCACTTGACGTACTCTAATGTACCCTTCCTAAATTGGAAATATACCTATTAACCACACCAACTGCGTGAGCGATATATGGCCTTGTATACACTATGACATACATGAGACTCCTAACTATGAAGCATACGAAACACGTTCCATATCTTTCTTTTCGTCCTTGGTAGATGAAAACTGCTCTGCAGTGAGCTTAAAGTGAGCTGTAAGGGGGATGCTCAATTTCTTTGACCCGTCCATCCCGAAACACTAAAGTACTAGGTGAATGTATTTCTTTTGGGACAAGTAAAGCAACTTGCACTCGCTCTCTCGGCTCATCTCCACCCCCAAGAAATGTCTTCGCTGTGCCCAAGTCCTTCGTAGAGAAGGCCACGTCCAGTTGGCGCTTCAACTCGGCTATCTTGGTGATATTTCGATCAACCAATAACATATCATCCACATAGACAAAAATAATGATGAAATCATCCTCGACAAAATGCTTCACAAACACACAATGGTCCAATGTCATACGTGCATAACTATGTTCAACCATAAATGACTCAAAGTTTCTGTACCACTACCGTGGAGCCTACTTCAGACTATACAAACTCTTCTTCAATAGACTGACTAAATGTGACTTTCCCTGTTCACAAAATTTCTTGGGTTGCTCCATTTATAATCCTCCACTAAATTATCGTGTCCATCTGCTCAACCTCTAAATTGAAACTGGTTACTAACGCTAGCACCACCGAATAGATAAGAACTTGACGACCGACGAGAAGATTTCATCGAAATTCGTACCCTTCTGCTGACTGTAACCTTTAACTACCAGCTTCGCTTTGTATTCAGGGCGAGTAGCATCTTCTATCTGCTTCACTCTGAGCACCCATCGATTCTTCAAAGCTTTTTTGTCCTTTAGTAACCGCAACAGCTCATAAGTGGAGTTTGCCTGTAAATAACTCATCTTCTTCTGCATGGCCTACATCCACTCTTGCCTGTATTCGTCTTCCATCGTCTCTATGAAGCTTTCGGGTCCTCTCACGTCAGTCAATAGCACATTCTTATCTGACGAGTAACTTGTGGATGATTGATGCGCCCTCATGCTCCTTCTCAACGGAACCTCTGGTGCTGACTATGTACCAACAACCTCATTTTCTTTAGGAACTGCCTAATTGTCATGCTTATCCCCCTGAGGGTCGTCCTGATCATCATCAGCAGACAAATGACCAAGGTTGGGAGCATCTCCATGTACTGGCTTCCCCATAAATGAATTCTCTGCAGTGTTCTCTGGAAATAACTCGAAGCGCGTTGACTCTAACTCAGACAATTTCTCAGCCTTAGGAGGTATCCCAGAAACCTTAGTATCGGTCATGGTCTGATCCTCAACGAATATCACATCCCTGCTTATATAAAGCTTTCCTTCCACTGGGCCGTAGAGTCTATACCCTAACTCATTCCGACCATAGCCAACAAAAATTGTACTGCCTCGTCTTCGGCTCAAGTTGGGATCTCTCGTCCTTCGGTAAATGCACAAAAGTCTTATAACCAAACATTCGAAGGTGACTATATGTTGGCTCATTGCCGTACCATATTTTATCAGACACATCACCCTTCAAAGGAGCACTAGGACTATGTAATAATCCTAATTTTGTTCATTTTTTATATTAAATATTCAACGTCATTAAAACTGATGCGTTTTCTATATTAATACTTCCACACTGTTGTTTTTGATATTCTACTCTTTCATAAGTCGACTTTGATGATACTGTAACTCTCCTTCAAATATACATTGTTAGGAAAGTGGTATTATAGATTTCCTAAATTAAACATAACTCTTAATTAGTCATAGTATTGTGTTGCACGGCCACGAATAAGAGTTGAAATATGGTAGAATATTTTGCTTGGCTTTATTGATGTGAGGAACTACATATTTATAGGAGAGGCCAACCCCTCTCTTCAATTCTATCCGATGTGGGACTAAAGTCCCTTTCATACTCTCAACACTCCCCCTCAAGATGGGTGATAGATATCAATCATTCCCATCTTGATACATAGTTTAGAAAGACTCGATGAATTAAGACCCTTAGTCAGACAATCTGCAACTTGTTCTTCTGAGCGAACATGATCGAGCTTTAATATCCTTTTTTCTAGCTTCTCTTTAATGAAGAACCGATCGATCTCGATGTGCTTAGTTCTGTCATGCTGAACTGGATCATTAGCTATACTTATTGCAGCTTGACTATCACTCAGAAGATGCAACGGTGTTCCCTAGTTCAGTTTTAACTCTGTCAGCAGTGCTCTTACCCACAACAACTCTGACACTCCCAGAGCCATAGTTCTATATTCTGCTTCAGCAGTCGACCGTGCTACCACCGACTGTTTTTTGCTTCTTCATGAGACTAGGTTACCTCCCAGAAAGATACAATACCCTGAGGTAGACCTTCTGTCGTCCATGCAGCTTGTCCAATCTGCATCGTAGTACCCCTCAACACCCAGGTGTTCATTTTTCTTGAACCATAGTCCTCTTCCAGGAGTCCCCTTCAGATATCTCAGGATATAGAAAACTGTGTCCATGTGGCCCTTCCTTGGATCATGCATGTAGCGACTCACTACACTCACAATAAATAAGATATCAGGACGAGTGTGGCCTAGATAAATCAATTTGCCTACAAGTCTCTGATATCTCTCACGATCAGCCGACTCTCCTGCCTCTGCCCCCAACTTATCTCTCTGATCAATTGGAGTGACTGTCGATCGACATCCCAGTCTCTGTGAGCAGATCTAGCATATACTTTCTTTGAGAGAGGACGATCCCATCTTGTCACGCCCCAGTCCCAAAATACGTAAGACTAGGACACGTAAGTATGCCAGCCGTATGGTTATGGCAACTCCAATATATGGAAACCAAAATCCACAATTCGCTGTAATATGAATATCAAATCCACAAGTGGTATAAATCTATCACAAGTCACAGGGTATAATCTAAATCTCATCCACGAAAATCAATATAAATAAACAACCAATATCTATGAAACTAGATCTCAATACAAAGTATCTAAAGCTGATAGTTGGATGGAAACAAATCCACTACCAACTAGAATAGTAAAGTACAACATAGTAAACACAATATAAGAATACCAGCTCACAATCACAGGCTCGAAGAGAAGACATCCTCAATACATATGTAACCATCCGAATCTGCGCGCCTGCGAATACTCAAGAACAGATACACCTGGAAGGGGCCAGGTCCTCAGAGGGACATAACAAGATACATAAAAGCATGTCATAAAGTAAATACTGAATAAATAACTCCAGGGTGACCTAACCATCTAAGTGAATGCACTTTAAGGACAACTTTGAGTGTATGGGAAAGTGTAGGCTAGACATATGCTGACGTAATTCACCAATCGTGACAACTGGCTAGTATATGCCACATATGTCCCCAATACAAGGGCGCATGTATATAATAACGTCCTACCGCTCCGAAGAACGGGGAATCTGCATAGTATATAACGTTCATATCGCTCCGAAGAACGTGGAATCTGCATAGTATATAACGTCCATATCACTCCGTCGAGTGTGGAATCTGCATAGAGGAAGTGGGTGTCCCATACGCCTACTAGTCGTCCTCCCCGCCCAATGATCTAAGCATGTTGTATCCACAACACGCCTTAGCTACTATGCCGCGGCTTCGTAACTCTGGCTCATAGTCTATCGTTAGAACAATAGCCCAACCTTACAACCAAACAAGGACAAGGATTGGACCATCGTACCACGCTAGTCTATGCTCCGCCTACTAATAACTGCTAAGTCTTCTAACATGCATTGCTAATAGCAGTTATTCCCTATCCGTCGCACGCCTACACGTACAGGTGGCCAACCACATACGTAAGTTCGTGCCCTACATGAGACTCACAACACGTGTAAGAAATGTGTCAAGGCCTGGGGAGTCATACCAATAACTCTACAACTTTAGGTGGGTCTACTAGACACTAGGTCAGACACAAGTCCTAACGTCAACGCCTCCGTTGACTGCACCCGAGTCTCTCTCGGACGCGCACAGTTATAATAGCTAAAACAATAAACATGCAGCTAAAAAATAACTGAGATTTAAACAGTACAACAAGGCAAGGTATACTTGCCTGGCAAGAGAGCTGCAGAGTGTAATATCCAGATGTCAAACACAAAGTCAGAAACTACGGCCTCAGAATGAACGTCTCCGGATGCTGAAATAAACATCACCAACGTTCCCAGAATAAGCAAAATAGCTAGAAAGCACTCCCCTTTCGTCCAATTTGGACACAGGGGCAAAACGTTAATTTCGGGTCAAAGCGGGCTCCACATGTGGGCTACTTTGACCGAAAAGCGTGCCAGGGGATAACGGTCTCTAAATTGGACAAATTATAGGTCAAACAAACTCTAAATGTCAGTACGAACCCAACGGTATGTCCAAATGTGGATTCCGGTGAGTCGAACACAATTTCTCCCAAAAAGTCAACCGTGGGGCCCGCCAATTGGCGACTTGGTCAACTATCTCAGAATTGCGTGAAAATTGGGTCACAGGACCAGCGCGTTACCACGAGTCCAGTGGCGCAAGTTTCGTCGCAATCTGACGAGCGTGCACAAAATGCGCAGGGCTTTCGCAAAAGTTGCGACACGGGGATTGTCCGCGGATACGGGCTGTTTTCGACGCGCACACGCGTCCGAATCAATTTCCGCAAACTCTCACGTGTCCGGGTACACTGCACGCACCTTTTGGTACACTTAGTACACGGCGGGGCGGTCCCGTTTGGCGGGACGCGCTTCGTATCGAAATTTTTGGAAAATCTGGAAAAGTGGGTTTTCGGGGTTTTTGGGATTTTCCAACGAATTTAATTCTATATACAGCAGTTAACAAATTATTGTAATTAACAGAAATTAAACTAGGTCAAGTGGTCTCCGCATACCAAAAAGAAAAATCGAATTCGGATCTCTGTGGTGGGAGATACGAATCCGGGAACATAGGGGGTCACCGCAGTTTTCTGCGATACCCAAAATTGGTCTTTTTCCGTCAACTTGGACGCTGTTTTCGCCTAGGGTTACGCGTTGTTCGAAGTCAAATATCATACAGATATTGGAGAGGGTTAAGTGATGAACGTACCGGTGAAGACGGGGTCGAGTTTGGTTCAGCGAGGTGACGGAAAACAGCGCTGGAACACAGGTAAGTTGCTGTTGAAGTTTGCGGTGTTGCGCAGGGTCGCAGTCGTCGGGATCGGTTTGGGCGGCAGGAGGCGGCTTGGCTGGACGGTTATGGTGGCTGAGGGCGGCGTCGCTAGGTCTAGATGGGAAGAGGTGGAATTAGGGTTTAGGGTTTGGTCGAGATGAATGTTATATATATATATATATATATATATATATATATATATAAAGAGAGAGGCGCGGGGGGGGGGGGGGGGGTGGTTCGTTCACTGCTCGCGGGGGGTTATTCCGCTAATTGCTGTTGCTGCTCAAAGGGCCGGGTGCGGGCTGCTGCTTACTAAGGTGCGAGCGGGTTTGCTTAGGATAGGTGGGTTTGGGTAGTTTAGGGATTTGGATCCAATGGTTATTAAAAACCTATTTTTCTTTTCTTTTATAATTCTTTCTTTTATTCCCTTTTTCTAATATATATATATATATATATATATATATATATATATATATATACATATATATACATAGAAAAATTCTAAAAATTATATTTGTGCACACCATTAAGCTAGCAACTGGCCAAAGGGTCTCCTACATGAAATAAATTAGGAAAAATTTCTAATGGCTCCCTAAATTTCCTAAATGCACAAACACCTAAAATAAAAATTAAATAAAAATCTATTTCTCCTAATTAGCTCATAATTACTACAATTTAATTAATAATTAATTAAAAAAGATTAATACGGTTTTAGGAATAGGGTTTTTACACATCTCTTCCTCGAGCCACCTCGATCCCGAGAAAATACCTTATCATTCACAAATCCTTCACTTCAAACTCCTTGGCGAGTTTTGATTTCAGCTGGGTGATCTCCTCATTATCACCTGTGATCATTATATCACCCACATACACTACAAGTATGGTGATATGGCCTCTTGCATGCTGGAAGAAGACCGTGTGATCTGCATTGGTTTGGCGGTACCCCATGCCTGTGACAGCCTTCCTGAATCTATCAAATCAGGGTCGAGGAGATTGCTTGAGTCCATACAGTGATTTCTTCAGCTTGCATACCTTTTCTGCCGACTGTTTCGTGCAAAATTCCGGGGGGTCTCCATGTATACTTCTTCTTATAGATCTCCATGAATAAATACGTTCTTCACATCCAATTGATACAACTGCCATCCATGGTTTGCTGCAAGAGAGACCAGGGTTCTCATAGTGCTCATCTTGGCTACTGGAGCAAACGTCTCATCATAGTCGATGTCATAGGATTGAGTGTATCCCTTTGCAACCAACCTTGCCATGTACCGCTCTACTTTACCTTCTGGCGTCTTCTTTGCTGTGAAGACCCATTTGCATCCCACTGCTTTCTTCCCTTTAGGCAACGGAACAAGCTCCCATGTCCCATTTCTTTCGAGTGCCCCAAGTTCTTCCAACATTGCAACTCTCTACCTTGGATCTTCCATTGCCTCATGCCAACACTTGGACAAAGAGGTGATGTCTAATTATGCAATGAATGCTCGATAAGTAGGGGATATATTAGAGTAAAATAAGAAATTGGCAATGTCATGTTCATAACCATAACGATTATGAGCTTTTTCCCCATTATTGCGAGAAAATCTCCTTATGGGAATATAAGGAATATGAGGTAGTGGTGGAGAGATCGTACCATTCGAATCAGAGAAATCCGCATCCGAATCAGTGGGATCCGGTGCAGGAGAAACATCTTCAAGAGTTGGGACAGAGTTAGGCGAAGGACTTGGCACAATAGACGAGGGACACGTCACAGTATTGGACTGTTGCTTTCTCCTTCTGTAGACTTGGAGCTCTGTAGTCTGTTTCTTCCCCTGCACATCATCACTTTCTTTCTCCTAATTGTCATCCCTTTCTCCCTCCTTATTCTCGTTACTTTCCTCACCCTCGCTATCTTCCCATTGTTCCCTTGTACCAGCTTCCATCATTGGGCATGGAACTGACCCGACAATCACGCTTGGGCCCATCTCCCCCTCACTCCTAACACCTCATGTGTTAGGTATGTCACCAAATGCAGACCCTTCACCTGAACCATTGTGGTAGTATGATTCCATCTCTCTGAATGTAACGTCCATGCTCACAAAGAGCCTCCGCTCCACTGGACTCCAACAAGAGTATCCCTTCTGAGTCCCTGAGTAGCCAAGAAAGATGCACTTCAATGCTCGAGGGTCCAACTTTTCTACCGCAGGCCTGTTATCTTTCACAAAGCATACACACCCAAATACCTTTAGGGGAATAATGTACTTATTTTCTCCTGTAAGCATCTCAAATAGTGTCTTCCATTCCAACACCTGAGAGGGCATCATGTTGATGAGATATACAGCCGTCAACACAGCATTCCCCCGCAAGTGTTTAGGAACATTCATGGCAAACATTATTTTCCGTGCTACTTTCAACAGGTATCTGTTCTTCCGTTCTGCCACGCTATTCTGTGCTGGTATATAGGCACACGAAGGCTGATGCTGTATTCCATGGGTTGATAACTACTCTTCAATACTCTTGTTTGTGTATTATGTCCCATTGTCAGATCTCAAAATCTTCACTTTAGTATTATACTGGGTCGTAACTCTGTGATGAAAATCTTGAAAGCATGCAAAGACGCCACTCTTACTCTTCATTAGGTATACCCAGGTGACACGAGTGTAACAGTCAATAAAGGTGACAAACCATTTAAAACCATTAATACCAGTTGTAGGACAAGGTCCCCACACATCTGAGTTTATCATATCAAAAGCAGCTAAACTTCTATTTCCAAAACTCACATAAGAGTTTTTGGTATGTTTTTCAAGCTCACAAGTATCACAAACCAACTTTTGTTTATTAACCTTTTGATACATAGATGGATACATCTGATTGAGTAGATTGAATGAAGAGTGTCCCATGCGCTGATGTTCAAGTAATAATTCTGCTTCGACAGTTCTTCGTGGCTCCTCCGGTTGTGCTTCCTCCACCAGTGACGCTAGTGCTGCGTCCAGTCCACCCCTGTCCAAATACCATAGCCCTTTATGCCAAGTGTCAGTCCCCAGCTGTCTCCCTGTTCCCTTCTCCTGAAATGTTACCTTAGGAATGTCAAAGGAAACAATACAATTAAGTTGAAGAACAATGGCACTAATGGACAAAAAATTAACATGAAAAGATTGAGCATGCAAGACATCAGTAAGGGTCATGGAAGGGGTGCATTCAACCGTGCATTTTCCCAGAATGTGTCTGGCAGTACCATCAGCAGTCTGAATGCTTTCAGGCATTGTCAGGTGAGTGTATTCTTGGAACTCACCATGGGAACCCGTGACATGGCGATATGCCCAGAGTCAATTATGCAACCTTGCTGGTAGATAGATGCAAGAGAATAAGCAGGTATACCTGTGCTTGTTTGGGCATAGTAGGTGATGTTACCCCCGGAGGTGGTTGGAGTCGGTGCCCCAGGGGTGGTGGCTTGACTGTCGCCGGATCCAAGCCTCTTGCTCCTCCACATCTCTTGCATTTCCCTCCCACTAGGGGTTTTCCGGGTGACTAATTTTCACTTTCCTCTTCTGCCAGATTTGCCTTGTACCCTCCAGAATTATTACTTCTGCCACCAGTATAGCCTCCTCTGCCACCTCTACGCCCTCCACGGACGCATCCGCGGTCGCTGAACTGACCTCTCAAGAGTTTCGTACAAAATCTGGTGAAGTGTCCAGGGTCTCCACAGTTGTAGCACCCTTCCACTCCGGAAGAATTTAGGTTAAAAACCGCTAGGGCTGATTTTTCTCCCGTAGAGTTAGTGGTGCTAGGCATCAGCTTCAATCGTGCCTCTTCTTGTGCCATAGCAGCTATGGCCTCCTCCAATGATGGCAGCCTGGGTTGTGCAAGTAGGACATTCCTCCTCTGCTCAAATGCTGGGTTAAGCTCCTTTAGGAACTTGAACATCATCTGTCGCGAAACATACTCCATGAACTTCTTATAATATTTCGCAAATGCCGGTTCCACTTGCTCATCCTCTACGCCAATAGGATCATAATGGTCGAGATCTGACAAATACTTCTTCAGCAGAGCCGCGTACTCAGAGATGGTGTAATCTTCTTGTTCATCTTGTAGTTGGAAGACCCTCATAGGGTTGTCTGACCCTTAGTACATGTCTTTTAGCGTCCTCCAAATGTCATTAGCACCCTCCATCACTTCCATATTGCCCGACACTTGGTCGGTCAATGAAGCTGTCAACCATCCAGCTACCACATTGTTGATCATTTTGTCACGCCCCAGTCCCAAAATACCGAGGGACTAGACACGTGGCAATGGCCAGCAGCACACACTGATGGACAAACCCAATTTAATGGATCCATCAGAGCGTACTTAAGCTGTAAAATAAAGTCTACGATAACATGGCACTACTAATCTCATCCACACAAGATAAAATATGATCCACATATATAAGAAATGTAAATCATCAACCAGTCTCTACAAAGTGCTTCGGGGAACAACCCGATAAAATCTGATACAACGGTTCAACAGACCAAAATATAAATGACTGAATAAAGTAAATACTGAGCATGGAACATGGATGCTCAGGATAAGTCTTCAGCTAACACCTCGTCCTCGGGTGTCGGTACAGCTCCTGTATCAGCTCCTGCTGCTGTCCCGTATACCTCGGGATAGATCTCGTCCGCAAATCCTGGGGACATAATCCGGATCCAGGTCCTCAGGGGACATAGCAAGGTACAAGATAATACAAGCCAAAATAAATACAGTGCAGCATATAATGAAAGAAATAGGGTAAGTATGTAACCATCTATGTGAAATGCAAGTGAAAGCATCACGAGTACTCAGGCTGAGCCACTACAAGCTCTGTATCGGGGAGCCGGTAGCAGTAATAATGAGTAATGGGCCAAGCTCGGGTTTCAGAGTCTTGCGCCTCACAATAATAGGGGGTTTATATATATGATCAGCCTGTAGCCTGTGTCTCTCCCCACCCAATGTAACCACACGTCTCATGTCCATAACGTCTCATGTACATGGCACGCAAGATCATAGCTAATGCAGCAAGTCATATAGTATCTACGAATATAATGTCAATGTCAAATCCTGCATCCTATACAGAATCACCATGAATATCTCAGAAAGATCCTGTCTCATGTATAGTGTCAAGTGTCCTGGCTATAATGTACTTGATAAGACAAGTACGAGAATGTAAAGGGGTCACGAATGTCCATCTCTAGGTGACGTACACAACTCTGCGTACAGTGTTGGCACCCGACTAATAATCGGACGCTAAGTAAATCACACGTTTCGGTGAAGACCGCGCGCGACCAAGTCGTCCCGTTTGGCGGGGCGCACTCAGTTCCGGGGTGAAACAGGGTGTTGTTTTTCCTGTTTTTGGATCGCGGTTCGTGATCACCACAGGACGCGACGCACCGAGCGAGTTGCACGGGCATCGAGAGGGTTACACAGTCTACCCGACACAACTGACGGAACGAAAAACGGAATAACGAGGAGAGAGAACGGGTTACCTGAACAGGGCTCTGTGAACCGAGAATTCTCGTGTCCGGGATGCTGGTTCGTGTCCTGGTCACCGTGTCCGCTGTGTCCGGTCTACACAGGATCTGTCTCCGGGCTAGGGTCTGTGTCCGGAGACAGCGGGGTGGACTCGCCGGAGACTGCGCTGGCCGGGGTTGGGCTTCGCCGGAGGGAGTCGACGCGTGCGGAGGCGGAGCGGCTCGTCGGAGCTGTTGGGGGTAATCGGCTCCGGGATGAGCGGCTAGGGCACGGGGCTGGGCAGGGCTTTGCGGTGGAGGGGGAGATGGCTGGAGGTCGAGCGGATGGAGAGGGACGGCGAGGCTACGGGCTGATGGCGAGACGACGGAGCGGGGTGTTGATCGTCGGCTGTGGGTTCGATGGGGGAGCGGCTGAGGTGAGTTGTCGACTGGTCGAGGACGGGTGGAACAAGGAGGAGAAGGCGGCGGGGCTGACTAGGGTTCAGGCGAAGGGATCGTCGGCGCTGGGATGGGAGAGAAGTCTGGAGGGTTTGCTGCGGCGGCGGGCACGGAAGTCGAGGCCTTTATAGGGAATGAACAGTGAATCCGGTGGGGGATCCGATTCTAGGGTTCGGTTAGGGTTTCGGGTCCGGGTCGGGTTTGATTCGGATCCGACCCGACCCGACCCGTTAAGTCTGGGTTGGTCTGGTTCGGTTTGAGTTGGTTTGGTTTGGTTTAATTCCAATTAAACAGGGTTCAGTCAGGGTTTATTTTGGTTTAATTCTACATTGGTTTTTAGGGCTTTAAAAATGTTTCCGGAGTCCAATAAATTTACAGAAAATTATCCTATGTCCGGTTTTTCATTTTACACCATAAAATATTATTTTTATAATATTTTAATATTAATTAACATCATTTAAAAATCTTTTAATCACAAAATGTCTTAGTTTTAATTCCAAAAAATTATAGAAAAATTGGGAAAAATTATTTTAAAAATATTCTGAAAAATCAGGGTGTTTACAATCTACCCCCCTTAAGAGGATTGCGTCCTCGCAATCGAAGAATAAACTACAAAAGGAAAGAATTATGGGAATTACAAGAATGCTTAGGGTATACCTGCATCCGCGAATAAGTGAGGATAACGCTGGGGCATACTATCCTCTCGTTTCCAAGTCGATTTGCCAGGAGAATGATGTTTCCAAGCTACCCGGACCAGTCTAATTGTCTGTCCTCGCAATGTCTTCTCACTGATGTCGAGGATGCCAACTGGTTCTTCATATCTCAAGCTAGGGCCCACTGCGATCTCTGAATGATCGAATACGTGACTTGGGTCGGTTACGTACCTTCTCAGCTGTGAGACATGGAATACGTCATGCACTCCCTCTAAGGATGGAGGTAACGCAAGACGATAAGCCACCTCACCAATGCGCTCTAGAATATCAAATGGCCCGATATACCTTGGGCTCAACTTGCCTCTGCTCCCAAATCTAATAGTACCTCGAGTGGGCGAAATCCTCAAGAATACGTGCTCTCCTTCTTTGAACTCTAGGGGACGTCTGTGTGTGTCAGCCCAATGCTTCTGTCTGTCCTGAGCTGCTCGAAGGTGATTCTGAATTTGTTTTACCTTCTCCACTGTCTGCATTATCAATTCTGGACCCAGTATTTGACGTTCATCAACGTCACTCCAACATATTGGCGATTTACACTTTCTACCGTATAATGTCTCGAATGGTGCCATCAGAATGCTGGCCTGATAACTGTTGTTGTAAGAGAACTCCACCAAGTGCAAATGATCTTCCCAAGATCCTCCAAAGTCTAGCATACACGATCGCAGGATATCCTCCAAGATCTGAATCGTGCGCTCCGATTGACCATCTGTCTATGGATGGTAAGCTGTGCTGAATTTGAGTCTGGTGCCAAGACTCTCTTGCATGCTTCGCCAGAAATGAGATGTAAATCTCGAATCTCGATCCGATACAATACTAACCGGCACTCCATGTAATCTTACGATTTGTCGTATATACATGTCGGCTAGTGCTCTGTGGACTGTCCAACTCTAAATGGCAAAAAATGTGCCGATTTAGTGAGTCGATCCACGATAACCCATACTGCATCTCTTCCGCTGGGGCTCCTTGGAAATCCTGTGACAAAATCCATAGTGATATGTTTCCACTTCCATTCTGGTATAGGAAGCGGTTGTAACATACCTGCAGTCCTTTGGTGCTCTGCTTTTACTTGCTGACATACTAAACATTTCGCCACAAATCGTGCAATCTCCCTTTTTATTCCATGCCACCAGTAATACTGCCTCAAGTCTCGGTACATCTTGGTTCCTCCTGGATGAATAGAGTACATGGAGCTATGTGCTTCAGTCATTAACTCCTGTCTTAGTTCTCCATTTGGAACATACAAGCGATTTCCACACCTTAATGTCCCATCTTCATGTATGCAAAGTCCCGTCTGCATGCCTGCTTCTGTCCTCTCTTTAAGTCTTCGAAATCTAGCATCGGTGGGCAATGCCTCTTTAATCCTCTCGACGAGTGACGACTTAACTTCGAGATTAGCCAGCAAGCCACTCTGTCCTGGTAAAACAACCTCTATCTGAAGCTCCTGTAGATCTCTCAATAACTCAGGCTGTATTGTCAAGAAATAAGCCGTAGGCTTCCTGCTGAGTGCGTCTGCTACGACATTCGCCTTTCCTGGGTGATACTGCAGATCTATATCAAAGTCTACCATCAATTCAAGCCAACGTCTCTGTCTCATGTTGAGCTCCTTCTGAGTATATACATACTTCAGACTCTTGTGATCAGTAAAGATGTCTACCTTCTCTCCATAAAGATAGTGCCTCCAAATCTTCAGTGCAAATATAACTGCTGCTAGCTCCAGATCGTGCGTTGGGTAGTTCTTCTCATGAACCTTCAACTGTCTCGATGCATAAGCAATAACTTTGCCATGTTGCATCAAAACACATCCTAGTCCACTACCTGACGCATCACTGTAAACAACAAAACCTCCTGACCCTGAAGGAAGAGTCAAGACAGGTGCTGTTGTTAATCTTCTCTTCAATTCTTCAAAGGCCTTCTGGCAGTCTTCTGTCCATGTAAACTCCTGGTCCTTACGTGTCAACTTCGTCATAGGCTCCACAATCCTTGAGAAATTTTCTACAAACCTTCGGTAATATCCCGCAAGTCCGAGAAAATTTCTCACTTCTGCAACTGATGTGGGTGTAGGCCAAGTTTCTATTGCAGCAACCTTTTCCGGATCAACTGAAAGTCCTTCTCCTGAGATAATATGTCCTAAGAAAGGCACTTTATCCATACAAAACTCACACTTACTGAGTTTGGCATATAACTTCTCCTGCCTCAATGTCTCTAACACAATTCTGAGATGCTCCTCGTGCTCTTCGTGGCTCTTGGAATATACTAGAATGTCATCAATAAACACAACCACAAATTTATCCAAGTACTGATGAAAAACTCTGTTCATCAAACTCATAAACACTGCTGGCGCGTTGGTTAAACCAAACGGCATTACCAAGAACTCATAATGTCCATACTTGGTCCTGAAGGCTGTCTTCGGTATATCCTCCTTCCTTACTTTAATCTAGTGATAGCCGGATCTAAGGTCAATCTTCGAGAATACCCTAGCACCACTCAATTGATCGAATAGATTATCAATGCGTGGTAAGGAATACCTGTTCTTAATGGTCACAGCATTCAGTGCCCTGTAGTCAATGCACAACCGTACTGTTCCATCCTTCTTCGGTACAAATAGTATGGGTGCTCCCCAAGGTGAAACACTGGGTCGAATAAAGCCCTTCTCCAAAAGATCATCAACTTGTTCCTTCAACTCCACTAACTCCTTAGGTGCTAGCCGATATACTGATGAAGTGATAGGCTCTGCTCCTTAAGTTAAGTCTATTGTGAATTCTATTTCCCGATCAGACGGTAAACCTGGAAGATCATCAGGAAATACATCCACAAACTCTGATATGACTCCTGGGTAACCTGTCTCCTCTTCTACAGATAGTACCCTAAGAGTAGGCTGAACTCCTTGCTCTACAGCTCCCCGGAGAAACTCAAATTCTGGATGTCCAGGCGGTCTAAATATAACCCGTCCAAGTCGGCAATCAAGAGTCGCATGGTACTGACTTAACCAGTCCATACCAAGTACAACATCATAATCCGGCATGGAAAAGATCAGAAATTGAGCTCGCATCTCTCTTCCACAGACTACTACAGAACATGATCTACAAACGTCACTAACTGGGATAATTTCAACTCCCGTAAGAATTCTCTTTATCTTCGGAAGGGGTGCGGTAGCTACTCTATGGGTGGCTACAAAGCTAGCTGCTATAAATGAATGCGATGCTCCAGAATCAAATAAAGCTACAGCTGGTAATGAAGCTACTAAAATAGTACCTGCGATAACCTCTCCTGCAGTAGCTTTCTCCTCAACAGCCAATGCAAATGCCTGTCCTCGTCCCTGAGCTTGACCTTTCTGCTGCTGAGCCTGCTGAAATAGAGCTGCCTGTGGTGCCAGTGGTGGTCTCTGCTGATATCCTCCTGGAGCTGGTGGTCTGACTCCTCCAACTTCTGTCTGCGGTGCTCCTACTGCTGGATAAGCTGGTCTTAGTGCAGGTAAAGCTAGTCTCGGTGCTCCCTCTCTGCGCTCAGTACAGTCTCTGGTTGGATGCTGGTTGGATCCGCAAGCCAGGCATAGTCCCAACTTGCGTCTGCATTCTCTCTCAATGTGACCTACCTTGCCGCAGTGGTGACAAGTAGGGAGAGATATGGCCCTGTGTACTGTTCTCTCTTGCATACTCCTCTGGGACCGTTTTGCAGAATCCCCATGTGATGTCCTGGATCGTCGGTATATGATGTAGGTGCAACAGATCCAATCAACCTCTGGAGCTCGAACTTCAGTCCGTCAAAGAACTTCTCAGCTTTCTCTTCCTCTGTCGAAATCAAGGTTGGGGCGAAGCGACTCAAACGAATAAATTCTGCGTTGTATTCTTCCACTGACATATTGCCTTGGATCAGGCGGTTGAACTTGTCTCTGAGCTCCGACCGTGCAACTGCTGGAATATACATCTCTTGGAAGAGTCTGGAGAACTCTTCCCAAGTGACTCGGTCCTGTCCGAGCCTCCTCTCTTCTGATAACCACCAATGATGTGCATTTTCAGTCAACTGCATCCTGACCGCAATCATCCATTTCTCCCTTGGAAGTTCAGCTGCTTCCAACTGGTGCTTTATGTTCGTGAGCCATTCGTGAACTTCAGTTGGCCCCTCTTTGCCAGAAAAGGTACGAGGCTTGAGCTGACGGAAATCAGTGATAGATCCCGTCGCTGGTCGCCTAGCTGGTGGGTTTGCCTGCTCCAATGCGGATACTAGGCTGGTTCTCAAATACTCTGCCTCATGACGCTGAGCCTCTTGCTGAACCTGCTGTTGGGCTTGCATCATGGCATAAATCATCTGAAACATCTGTTGTCCGTCCATGGCTTGCCCTGGCGGGAAAACTGGCATCTGTGGAGTGAACTGTGGCGGAGGTGGGATGTCATCATGCCGGAACCTTGGATTAGGCTGGCCGGTTTGATTTCCTTGAGATGATTGTCCTCCATTCCCTGGTGTCACTCTGTCTACATAAGTAACCACAGCATCGTGTGGCGTATCCAAGGTATTCTCATCTCCGTTCCTAGGATCCATTACTCTGCAACCAAAAGATAAACTATAAGAACGCTTAGAGGAATCAACACAGGATGCAAATCAAGTAACAAATTCGAGTTCGATATAGAGTTCAAAAATGGTTCAAATAATGGATGAGATCCTATAACTTATCCTATCCTAAGGGCAGGCTTGCTCGGTCCCTAAGTTGAAACCGAACGATTTAGTCGTAGACCTGCATGGGCCACCACAACAATACCATGTCACGCCCCAGTCCCAAAATACCGAGGGACTAGACACGTGGCAATGGCCAGCAGCACACACTGATGGACAAACTCTATTTAAATGGATCCATCAGAGCGTACTTAAGCTGTAAAATAAAGTCTACGACAACATGGCACAACTAATCTCATCCACACAGGATAAAATATGATCCACAGATATAAGAAATGTAAATCATCAACCAGTCTCTACAAAGTGCTTCGGGGAACAACCCGATATAATCTGATACAACGGTTCAACAGACCAAAATATAAATGACTGAATAAAGTAAATACTGAGCATGGAACATAGATGCTCAGGATAAGTCTTCAGCTAACACCTCGTCCTCGGGTGTCGGTACAGCTCCTGTATCAGCTCCTGCTGTTGTCCCGTATACCTCGGGATAGATCTCGTCCGCAAATCCTGGGGACATAATGTAGATCCAGGTCCTCAGGGGACATAGCAAGGTACAAGATAATACAAGCCAAAATAAATACAGTGCAACATATAATGAAAGAAATAGGGTAAGTATGTAACCATCTATGTGAAATGCAAGTGAGAGCATCACGAGTACTCAGGCTGAGCCACTATAAGCTCTGTGTCGGGGAGCCGGTAGCAGTAATAATGAGTAATGGGCCAAGCTCGGGTTTCAGAGTCTTGCGCCTCATAATAATAGGGGGTTTATATATATGATCAGCCTGTAGCCTGTGTGTCTCTCCCCACCCAATGTAACCACACGTCTCATGTCCATAACGTCTCATGTACATGGCACGCAAGATCATAGCTAATGCAGCAAGTCATATAGTATCTATGAATATAATGTCAATGTCAAATCCTGCATCCTATACAGAATCACCATGAATATCTCAGAAAGATCCTGTCTCATGTATAGTGTCAAGTGTCATGGGTATAATGTACTTGATAAGACAAGTACGAGAATGTAAAGGGGTCACGAATGTCCATCTCTAGGTGACGTACACAACTCTGCGTACAGTGTTGGCACCCGACTAATAATCGGACGCTAAGTAAGTCACACGGTCCTAGGTCAAGCATGCACAACAATATAAATGAATCAAGGAAAATATGTAACAAGACTGCAAAGTTTGGCAAGGTACACTTGCCTGGGATTTGAATACCAACAGTTGTCCCTGTATCAGTGGATCCTGCAGGTACTCCTCCAAATGCTGAAATAAACATCACCAACAGTCTCAGAAAATATCAAATAGCTAGAAACGCCTGTCCTTAAGTCCAATTTGGACACATGGGCGAAAATAACATTTTCGGGTCAAAGCGGGATCCACATGTGGGCCACTTTGCACCGAAAAACGTGTCACGGTCAAAGGTCTCCAAATGCGTCAAACTTAGTGTCAACAAATCAGGAACGATGATACGAACCTAACGGAACTTCCAAAATTGGATTCCGATGAGCCGATCACAAAATCGCCCGTCAAGTGGAGCCTGTGGGGCCTACGATACGCGATTTTGTCAATGTTCTCAGAATCGAACCAAACTTGGGTCACAGGACCAGCGTATTGCTACGAGTCCGATGGCGCAAGTTTCGTCTCGATCCGACGTGTGTACACAAAGTTACAACGTGTTCCAGAATAGGCGGATACGGGGCGTTGTCGGTGGATACGCGTTGATTCCGGTGTGCACGCACATCCGAATCAACTTCTGCGAAATCTCGCACGTCCGTATCAACGGCGCGCACGTTTCGGTGAAGACCGCGCGCGACCAAGTCGTCCCGTTTGGCGGAGCCCACTCAGTTCCGGGATGAAACAGGGCGTTATTATTTCTATTTTTGGATCGCGGTTCGCGATCACCACAGGACGCGACGTATCGAGCGAGTTGCACGGACATCGAGAGGGTTACACAGTCTACGCGACACAACTGACGGAACAAAAAACGGAATAACGAGGAGAGAGAACGGGTTACCTGAACAGGGCTCCGTGAACCAAGAATTCTCGTGTCCGGGATGCTGGTTCGTGTCCTGGTCACCGTGTCCGCTGTGTCCGGTCTACACAGGATCTGTGTCCGGGCTAGGGTCTGTGTCCGGAGACAGCGGGGTGGACTTGCCGAAGACTGCGCTGGCCGGGGTTGGGCTTCGCCGGAGGGAGTCGACGCGTGCGGAGGCGGAGCGGCTCGTCGGAGCTGCTGGGGGTAATCGGCTCCGGGCTGAGCGGCTAGGGCACGGGGCTGGGCAGGGCTCTGCGGTGGAGGGGGAGATGGCTGGAGGTCGAGCGGATGGAGAGGGACGGCGAGGCGAGGGGCTGATGGCGAGACGGCGGAGCGGGGTGTTGATCGTCGGCTGTGGTTCGATGGGGGAGCGGCTGAGGTGAGTTGTCGACTGGTTGAGGACGGGTGGAACAAGGACGAGAAGGCGGCGGGGCTGACTAGGGTTCAGGCGAGGGGATCGTCGGCGCTGGGATGGGAGAGAAGTCTGGAGGGTTTGCGGCGGCGGCGGGCACGGAAGTCGAGGCCTTTATAGGGAATGAACAGTGAATCCGGTGGGGGATCCGATTCTAGGGTTCGGTTAGGGTTTCGGGTCCGGGTCGGGTTTGATTCGGATCCGACCCGACCCGACCCGTTAAGTCTGGGTTGGTCTGGTTCGGTTTGAGTTGGTTTGGTTTGGTTTAATTCCAATTAAACCGGGTTCAGTCAGGGTTTATTTTGGTTTAATTCTATATTGGTTTTTAGGGCTTTAAAAATATTTTTGGAGTCCAATAAATTCACAGAAAATTACCCTATGTCCGGTTTTCCATTTTACACCATAAAATATTATTTCCATAATATTTTAATATTAATTAATATTATTTAAAAATCTTTTAATCACAAAATGTCTTAGTTTTAATTCCAGAAAATTACAGAAAAATTGGGAAAAATTATTTTAAAAATATTCTGAAAAATCAGGGTGTTTACAGATTTTCCACACAACAAACTCCCGTGAGGAGTGATCTTCAGGTGCCTTGGTTTGGCCATTCACATAGTCCACCAAGCCTCTTCCCTTCAGAGTTCGCATCGCCTGACGCGACCACTTCAAGTAGTTGGAAGTGTCCTCCAATTTTATCTCCAGTTTCTCCAACTTTCCCATTTTGTACGGTGAAGGATCCACATCAGCGTGTGCAGTACGGGAGCTAGTCTCGACCAACCTCTTGGAGAAGAGATCGTCTACCAAAGCCTTCATCTCTTGGGCCGTCAACTTCCCATAGATCGTCTCCATTGACTTCTCCTTGTTCTCTGTCATCAGTGAGGCGACGACTTATCTATGTCGTCTCTACCTATGATCTCCGACCTCTTTTCGTCTACTGATCTTCCTTCAGCGGCAGCGGAGTCCCTGAGAGCCGCTGCTCATGTCCCGTACAAGGCTTCGAACCGAGGCTTCATGACCTCACGAGACGACAATTGTAGTCGAGATCAGGGGTCACACAAATGTTCTCTCACTGATATACCTCGATCCAACTAACAACTATATAATTAATATCTCGATTACAATTGACTTGAACAAAGCAATAATCAGAAAACCAATTTTTTCGTTCTTCCCTGTAATCGTAGTTGCATGCGGACAGAACCGAGTTATAAACTTCAAAAAAGAAGAAGAAGAAAATCGCCGAGATCGAAATTGAGGTCGATCGAGGTCGCTGGATCGCCGAGCAGTCATGACAGCACCTACGACTGCAGCGGATAGTCGCGAAACAGCTGCAACAGTAGCCACAGCAGCAGCAGCCTCCGCCCGACAAGCAGTAGCAGCAGCCGCCCGGAAGGGGGCGGAGGGGAGGGAGGGGAAGGGGGGGTGGAGGTGGAGGGGAGGGGAAGGAAGGGGGCGGAGGGGAGGGGAGGGCGGCGGCGGCTTAGGGTTAGGGTTTGGAGAAGGAGAAGGGGGGGAGGGGGGGGTGACTCTGATACCAAGTGTAAATGTGGTAGAAAATTTTGTTTGATTTTATTGATGTGAGGAGCTACATATTTATAGGAGGGGCCAACCCCTCTCTCTTCAATTCTATCCGATGTGGGACTAAAGTCTCTTTCATACTCTCAACAATAAGGAACGCCATCGTACAGATATGATGCCACGTAGTTGTCATCTATTTTGGTGTGTTTCGATGAAGTTTGGAGTGTCTATGTCGTGTTGGACATGGATACTACATGGCACCGACTTTTTGAATGTTTTACTATCTTTCTGGGTAATTAAATAGGAATATTAAGAGGAAAATCTATTTTTTTTATCTCGACTATAATTTTATAGTAGGTCAACATGTTGGCATAGTTTACTTATATGAAAGAGCTATTCTTGAAAATATGTGAATTATAATAAAGATGCTCCTACCGTTGTTCTTAATTTGACAACGACTAAATTTGAACCAAACGACTTTCTGGCTTTCCTATTATCAAAGAGCTTATTATTGATGACAATAACATGGGCCGTGACTGCTCCCTTGAACTTATCGATATAATAATTGGGGGTGATTAAATTAAGACGCTTGTCAATCTTTGACCTATCCAGGTGTCTTTAGAAAAAGAAGCATAGCAGTTGGATCTTGATATTGACAACTTTGTCTTCAATGATGCATTAAGCTTTGGCCTATTGTTAAAAAAATATTAAAAAATTCTGTATCTATTGTCTTTTAATGATGCATTAAGTTTTGGCCTATTGTTAAAAAAATTCAATATCTATTTTTGCTGATATAATCATGTAAATAGAATAACAAATCTTTGTACTAAGGTAGTGATGGAACATAGAGAAGGTTTAGTTGCAGGTGACCACGCTGTGACCATGCGTCGCATTGATTGTCATTTGATTCCCTTCTGGTTGGTCATGAGGTTCTTGTGACCATGGCCAGTGTCCAACTAATTTGTTCCTAATATCTAGACCAACTGGCCTAGTCACATTGGATTGTTGTTGTTTTGATCAGCTTTTGTTCAATTCCAGTTCTGTTAGATCTGGCTTGGTCTATGATGGGTACACATCTTGTACTCTTGATCTTTTGGGTCCTTTTGGTTGCGAAATTCTTGGAGGATTGAACCGATCTTATTTTATATATAAAAAAGGCGTGTCACGAGGGTCAATATGCACACAGCCTTACCCCCTTAATATATGGAGAGGCTCTTTGTGAAAAACGTAACAAATTGAACACTTCCTATAACAAGTCAATTACACTGTATTCTCTGTAAAGTGAGAATGTTGAAGATCATTTACTAAAAATCATGTGTTACTAAATTAACAATATGATTGGTTAGCACTCTAGATAATCTAGAAGGTTATGAATGCAATTAATATGATACAAACTCTATGAATGTATTGTATCTTAGGGCTAATATCTTGTCTAGCATTTTATGAATTTCTTCGTCTGTTTCCACTAACAAAGTTTTCTATTTATACTTGTAGACAGTTGGCGGAGGTGGCGTCCACGGACTTAAGGCTGAGGACGTAAACCCACACCTAGTATTCCATAATGGCATCCCCACTGGAGCCTCTGTTATGGCGTACGACCACATTCAAAGCATCCTTGCCATTTCTACCAAGTAACTATTTTTGGAACCCTTCCAAATCTTGAGTGTTATTAATAGATAAAATGATTTCAACTGTTATATGGCTGCAAATTTTTTATTCATTCATGTCGCCAGTGATGGTAGGATCAAATTGTTTGGGAAGGATGGTACCCAACTGATGCTGCAGTCAAAGGTGGCTGTCCCTAGCAAGTTCTTGCAGGTGTCTTTTTTCTTCATTCACATGCTTCAATATTTTTTGTATGTCATACTTATGTTTCTTTGGTTGGTGTTATTAGTGTTGTGTTTGATTACAAGTGTTGAGAATTAGGCTAAATTCAATGCGATAATTTAACTGATGTGACGTGAGTACATATTTATAGAAGAGGGTAAGCCTCCCCCTTTTTAGTTCCTACACAATGTGGACTAAAGGAGTATAAGGAGATACGAAGTCCGGATACTCAATAGCAACTTTAACTATACTAACACTCCCTCTTAAGTTGGAGAATATATATCACGCATGCCCACTTTTTACATAAGGTAGAAAATGTGAAAGCATCAAGACTTTTTTTTCTAAACAAATCAACAATCTGATCTTCGGAACCCATGAATGGTGTGCTCTCTGCTTGCTCGTAAGTGCTTCTCCAACAAGTGTCAGTCCACCTTGACGTATTTGGTTTCTCATTGAAAACTGGATTGCTAGCAATAAAAAATAATAACTTGGTCAGCAGAAGGAGCTCAAGACTGTATTTGTTCACCGGATTTGGGTCAGTAACATGTCGTAACTTGCTACAAGGGCATTGAAGTCAAAGGAGATCTGTGTTGGAGTCGAATAAGCGTCGTCGTTATGGATATCTGGATGGTTTGTCTCGATTTGGCATCATGGTCTAGGAGAAGGGAGAGGAGAAGATCAAGATGAAGGAAAAGATGGACTGCTGATGGAATCGGGTGGTTGGAGCAGATCGATTGTCGCTGTCGAGTGTTGGTGCAGGAGGATCTGGGATGAGCGGAATAGTCGATATTGATGTTAATCAGCGATGAGGCATATTTGATAGTGGTCATCGACGACGCAGATCCGATCAATGTCCAGCAGTACTGGTCAAGGATGTTGGCAAAGCAAGCCAGGATGGTCGGTGTCAGCAGACTGGAACGACGAGACACTTAAGCCTTAAGCCGATAAGATGCTTGCTATGTTGTGGATAGGATTAGGGTTAGGTGGTGGTATGCTAGGGTTTAGTTTTTGACTATCCATAGCTTTGTTTGCCATGTTAGAATCAACATTTACAGTATTGGTTGATACTGATACATATTGGTCATATCAGATTGTTTTTAGCATGTTAGATCTGATATTTATCAAATATTGATATTGGCTGATACCAAAATTAGGGCTCTCTTTCCCGATCAATTCAACAAAGAAAAAGAGAGAGTTATAGCAAAAAAATAACGTTCATACTATGATCTGATTATGCCAAAGATCAACATGCAACATTGGGTTAATAAAATTCATTATCAACACAACACTGTAACAACTACCATTTATCGAACTTAGAACAATAACAACAACAAATCCCAAAATTGTTACTTACATTGTAACAATTATCAAACTTGTATACTATAAATTTGCAATGTTAATATATCTTAATATTATTTCATTGAAACTATATATTTGGGATAATTTACCTAAAAGCAAGTAAAATAAACAACACCTATTGTGGGTAAAAAACTCGACAATGTTGGATATTACTATTCAGAATTGACGAAAAACAACAAATAATACATAAGATTACGCCTAAATGTATCAAATATCCTTCTAGCTTTTAAATAATTTCATACTATTTTTGTTGTTTTTATCACCAAGAATTCAATTCCGAAATTGTCGATACTAATTCTCATAAGAAGCATCCTAAATTGATTCCGATACAATATGAGATTGGAAAAACCAATGGATTTCATTCATTTAACCAAGGATATAGAAGGGATTACATAGAAGTCTAGCTAGCGTAGCCTAGCTAATGTTGGACTAAAAGAGGCATGGAAGAATAGCTAAAGAAAATAAAATCTATACAAGGATATCACCAAGGCACTAATGCTAAACATGAGATGTTGTTATGGTAATATGTTGGTCACAACTCTTCCATATTATATTTTTCTCCCATTAACTGATAACTTGTAGTTAAGTTTAGAGATAGAGAGGAGAAAGGGAAGTAGGGGAAGAGAGAATATGAGAAAGGAGATTGCAAGGGCCTTAAACCCTAGGTTGCATCTCATGTCTATTTATATTGATATGCAATACACCCACAATTACTATTATACCCTCATATGATAAATAACAAAATAAAATAACTCTTAACACCCTCCCTCAAGCAGGAGCATATAGATCAGACATGCCCAGCTTGCTACATAAATCAGAAAATGGACCGCGAGCAAGTGGTTTGGTGAGGATATCACCTAATTGATCCTCTGACCGAACATAAGGAGTGACAATCTGTTTCTTCAGTAACAAATCACGAACAAAATGACAATCCACCTCGATATGCTTCGTGCGCTCATGAAACACCGGATTACTTGCGATAAACATTGCCGACTGATTATCACAATACATCTCCATCGGAATAGGAATCATAATTCCCATTTCATGAAGAAGAGACTGCACCCACATCATCTCGGAAGCTGTATGAGCCATCGCACGGTACTCGGCCTCTGCACTAGAACGAGCCACAACATTCTGCTTCTTACTACGCCACGTGACAAGATTGCCACCCACAAACGTACAATAGCCAGAAGTAGACCTCCTATCACTGCGACTGCCTGCCCAATCAGCATCACTGAACCCAGTCACCGTAAGCAACTGGGAAGGTTTGTACGTGCACCCTTCAAGTATCGAAGAATGCGAGAGATAGCCTCCCAATGTGGTTGTCGAGGGGCATGCATAAACTGACTAACTACTCCAACTGCATATGTGATGTCTGGTCGAGTAACAGTAAGATATATAAGTTTGCCAACCAAACGTCTATAATATCCAACATCCTCAAATAACTCTCCCCTGTCAGCATCAAGCTTGTCATGATAATCCATAGGAGTCTCAACTGGCCGACACTCCAACATCCCAGTCTCGGAAAGCAAGTCTAGAACATACTTGCGTTGTGACAGATACATCCCCTTCTTAGATCGAGCAACCTCGATTCCAAGAAAATATCGAAGAAGACCCAAATCCTTAGTATGAAACTGACGACTAAGGTAGGCCTTCAAGTCCGCAATTCCAGCATGATCACTCCCAGATATAATGATATCATCAACATAAACAATCAACACGATAATACCTGCTGAGGAAGAATGGCAAAACACTGAATGATCTGATGTGGTACGCCGAAAGCCATACTGAATGATAACTGAACTGAACTTGTCAAACCAAGCACGAGGTGACTGTTTCAGTCCATATAATGCTTTCTTCAATCGACATACGAGTCTTTTATTTCCTGCTACAACATATCCCGGTGGTTGATCCATATAAACCTCCTCCTGTAAGTCACCATGCAAGAAAGCATTCTTTATGTCCAGCTGATATATAGGCCATCGATGATTAACCGCCACAGAAATAAGAATCCGAACTGAATTCAGCCGAGCCACTGGAGAGAGTCTCCATATAATCCACGCCATATGTCTGAGTATACCCTTTGGCAACCAACCGTGCCTTGAGGCGCTCAACAGAACCATCAGGATGATACTTAACAGTGTACACCCATCTACAACCCACTATTTGTTTTCCAACAGGAAGTGATGTAAGCTCCCAAGTCTGATTTTGATGTAAAGCATACATCTCCTCATCCATTGCACTTTTCCAACCAGAAGATGACATAGCCTGCTTGTAAGTTTTGGGAATAAAAGTAGAAGACAATAAAACAGCAAATGCATGAAAAGATGATGAAGCACGGTGTAATGAAACATAGTTAGAAATATGATGCTTATTCTTTGTGGTACAAAGGCGTTATCTTTTTCTGAGAGCAATAGGAAGATCATCTGGATCTGTGGTGATGGGAGCAAAAACCTCAGGCACGGAAGATGATTGGTTGAAGGCTGAATTTTGCATAACCACTGGCCTGTCCTTGGATCTCTGATAAACCTGTAAATGGGGAATGGAGACAGAAATTGATTCAGGAATGACCGGAAGTGGTATGGAAGATATCAAATCTGTTGTAAAAGGAATACAACGGTCTCCTGGAGGAAAGAAAAGGGTAGACTCAAAGAATGTAACATCCGCACTGACATAATATTTGCGTGACTGTGGACTGTAACAACGATAACCTTTTTGAGTACGGGAATAACCAAGAAAGACACACTTCAGAGATCTAGGAGCCAACTTATCTCGATTAGGTTCCAAGTTATGAATAAAAGCGACACAGCCAAACACTCGAGGAGATAAGGAAAAGGGTGCGACATCTGTATGTATTATAGTAAATGGAACTTTGTTATTTAATACAGATGATGGCATGCGATTAATAAGATAACATGCAGTAAGAACGGCATCTGCCCAATACTGTTTGGGGATATGCATATTGAACATGAGAGTTCGAGCCACATCTAAAATGTGTCGATGTTTGCGTTCGGCTATACCATTTTGTTGAGAGGTGTGGACACAACTGGTTTGATGAATCATACCACGATCAACACAGAAACTGTTCACAGAAGATTGAGTATACTCCAAAGCATTATCAGAACGCAGAATTTTGATACGTTTATTAAACTGAACATAGACTTCATTATAAAAGACAGATAATACATTTGGAAACTCAGATCTTTCTTTCATTAAATAACACTAAGTCATTCTGGAATAATCATCAATAAAGATAACAAAATACTGAAATCCTTTCGGACTTTTGACTCTAGACGGACCCCAAATATCAGAATGAACAAGATCAAAAGACTCTAATTGACGACTCTCACTACGACGAGGAAAGGAACTACGGTGATGCTTGCCTAACTGACAAGCCTCACATTCAAGACTAGAAACATGACTCAAACTAGGAACAACTTGACGCAACTTAGCCAAAGACGGATGTCCCAAACGATAATGCCACTGCAACGGAGAAGTAGAAACAGAAGTGAAGGCCTTTCCAGGTAGATCCAAGTAGTACAGTCCATCTTTTTCATGCCCCGAACCAATCGTCTTCTTCGTCCTGAGGTCCTGAAAAATACACGAATTGGGAGAAAATGTCACAGAACATTGAAGAGATTTGGTTAACTGGCTCACAGATAACAAATTAAATGGAAAATTAGGCACATATAATGAATCAAATAATGATAGTGATTGAGTAGGGTGAATGACACCTTTCCCAAGCACAGGACGAGTAGACCCATCAGCCAAGATAATATTATGTTTTATGGAACTACGATTATGAAAGATAGATGTTATACCAGACATGTGAGAGCTTGCTCCTGAGTCGATGACCCAAGAGGTGGATGGTGACTGGGTTGCCACAAAAGCAGGATTACCTATATGTGCAATGGTTGCAGTAGGTTGGGAGGTGGTACTAGCAAGCGCATTCAACTTCTGAAGGATCTGTTGAAATGGAGATGAGGTATCGGACGTTGTGAAGTCTGATTGAAACCCGAAGTATCATCTCTGGGAGCAGAAGTGGTGTCCTGGGACTGCATATTTTCATCATGCACTTGATGTGCATATTCTGGTTTGCCCCATTTGTCCCAACAATAGTCTTCTACATGACCGAGCATTCCACAATAGTTACACTTTCGTGGTTGACCGCGGCCACCACCACCACCGCGACCACCACCACGACCATTGTCTCTACCACCACGGCCTCCTCCTCGACCAAAACTACGACCACCATCTCTACCGCCACGTCCAATACCACGTCCACCACCACGACCAACAACATTAGAAACTAGGGCAGAAGAGTCAGTACTCGGAACCACAGAACTCTGTCCCAGAAAGGAACGATTGAGACGGGAGAAAGTATCTGCCACCGTAGGTAACTGCTCTCCAGCAAGGATTTGAGCTTTATAAGGTTCGAGCGCAGGATCCAAGCCGGCTAGGATGAGTGAAACATGAAACTCTTCCTTCTGTCTCCGAGCTTCCTTCAAATCAGTAGTAACATGATGATATTGAAGCAGTTCCTCCCACAAAGCCTTCTTTGAAGCCAGATATTCATTCACAGGCTTCCCATTTTGCTTTGTATTGAACAATAACTCGTACAACTCATAGATACGGGCAACGTTTCGCTTCTGCGAATAAGATTCTTCCAGAGATGCCCAAATCTGTTTGCTTGATTCACACCACTGAACATTAGCAGCGATATGTGGTTCCATACTATGCCACAACCACGACATAACGTATGCATCTGCACTCATCCAATCTTCATACTCAGCGGACGTTTCAGGCAGGGGTTCTTCGGTCAAAAACTTCAACTTCTTCTTCGCCCTTAACACCACTTTGATAGACTTGGACCAGGCAAGATAGTTCGCACCATTGAGTTTCACCGCTGTAATCGACTTTCCCAATTCATCATTATGAATAACAGTAAAAGGAGAACCATCTCCGCTACCACCACCACTATTAACCTCGCTAGAAGATTCGGTCCCCACCATACTTGCAGATGCAACAGAAAGACGAGATCTTTGAAACCCTAGATCTCACAATGAACCTCAACCGACGACGAATAACCAACGGAGATCTGTAGAAACCCTAGATCTCATAAACGAACCACGAACGACCACGAACAACGAACGACGAACGGAGGGATGTACAGTACTTACAAATATATGCTCTGAGACCAAGTTAAGTTTAGAGATAGAGAGGAGAAAAGGAAGTAGGGGAAGAGAGAATATGAGAAAGGAGATTGCAAGGGCCTTAAACCCTAGGTTGCATCTCATGTCTATTTATATTGATATGCAATACACCCACAATTACTATTATACCCTCATATGATAAATAACAAAATAAAATAACTCTAACACTTGTCATTTACATTGGGTTTTATTTATTATATTATCTTGTATTGAAACATATGATTCTAAGAAAGAACAAGAGGGCAGCAATACTGCCACCCATTGAACATGGCATTCGTCATCGTATTAATTGTATTAGATTAATATGTGATAGAAGCTTTATTTTGCTTCGACAGTCATGATTTATAGCTCTATAAAATTTGATTACAGTATGTTACTAAGATATGAATTACGACTTACCTTTACTTGTGTCATCTTGCAGTTCATTGAGAATCATGGGATCCTCTTGAACATAAATTTTCAAAATCACATTGAGGCAAGTATTTTTCTCCTTTTATAACAGAGGCAAGTCCTTTTAGCTAAGCATGATGTTGAGACTAATGTTAGACTTCTCACTGCATGTACATCTTGCGGGTTCATGTATGCTATTGACATTCTTCTCTTACAAGTTTAATATGGTGATTGTGGGTGAATTATGCAAGTGTGCTTTCAGGATTTATTTTGGCCTAGGAAGTCCATAGAAGGAACTCAAGCAAATTGAACATACTGATGACACACCTATGATTTTGTAAATCAGTAACCTTGCCAAAAAGTTTCATTATAAACAGTTATACTTCCAAACTAGCCCACCTATGCTTGGTCAACATGTGTAAAATGCCATTGATAATTATATAAAATGTTATGCTTGTAAATGATTGTTTATCTGATTTCTATCTACCAAACCTGTTTGCTTATTTAATTATTCAACAAATAGTTGATTAGTTTCTTTCCAGTCTAAAATAGCTCATTTTATTGGCAATCCACACTATATTTGAAGCCTAGAAAGGTTCTTTCTTTTACTCGCAAGTACTAACACTACAATCCACTCTATATTTGAAGCCTAGACAGATTCTTTCTTTTACTCACAAATACTAACACTACTCATAATTTTTTATTCAATGTACCATACCTAAAAAGTAGCTTTCTGTTACCTTGTATTTTTGTCAGAAAAAATATACAAAAACTTATATTTCTTGTTTCAATTTGTTATGTTTCTTGTGTATGGAATAATTGTACTCTAAACAGTTGATACAATTGTCACTTATTCAATTTTATTTCAACAAAACATCATCTTTCAGGTGTGGGACATTGATAAGAAGGAGCTCTCCTACGTGCACAAATTCAATGAAGAAATCACCTCATATGCCGTAATGCAGCAAAGTTTCTATCTGTAAGTGATTATCTTATGCTGTGGTTGATAGAAAAGTAAAGGAAGTTGCTTCTCCTTCTATACAACATGGAAGAAGAACATAGTTTTTGTTACTTTCCCTTTTTCCTCATTTTCTATGGAACAAAGCACAGCCTTAGTCTCTTCTCTTTTTCTTTAAATACATATTTAACTCTTCAACTCAGTCGCTAAAGGTAAATATGTACCAAATTTAGGTATGTTGGGGATTGCCTCGGAGATATCTCCATCTTGAAGCTTAATCAGGAAGATCGGAAGTTAGTTAACATGAAATATAGAATTCCTTCGACAGAGTCACATGGTATGATTTTTGCCACTGTTTTCTGTTCCTTGTACCTGCTAGTGTCATTTCCGTTGGTGCATTCCAGTTTCAGAAGATTTATATGCAAAAGCTCATGATATCATAGAGATGATTGTATATCACATTAGAAGCTTTGACAGCTGAATTGGTGGTGCCCAAAGTTGGACTTGATCAAATTATTGAACTTAAATCAAATAATATCTTATGGAAAGATGCACAATGATGTAAATGGTAGAAGGTAATTAGAAATGAAAAGTATTCGATGTAAACCAGGTGATAGAAATAGTAATTTCAGGAGCTGTTGTTCTAACGATGCTTTTGGTGTTATTTAGAGAAATTACTGTTATATATTTCTTTTCTTTTTCTCATGAGTTATATACCATGTTCAACCTAATCTAATGGAATATAATCAAGTCTACATACTCTGCATCATGGATATGAAAAAAATGTATTAAGAATGCAAATATTCATAACTAACAAGTAAAGAATAGAAGTTCGGCATACATTGAAGTAAGCATGCCTGTCAAGACTCCCTTTATTTGTTGGATTATGTATATTTGGTTGTCCTATATATTATCATGTTATTGAAGGAAAGTTGGAAACAAGGAAAAATAAGGATATTTTTGGGTTACGAGCTATAGAATTTGGGGCGCAAAAATCTAAAGTGGTACTTGGTACTAACTTGACGTTCGATAAAAAATCCATACTTCATCCGGGACATGAGTCTTAGGTGTCAGGAAAGGACACTAACAAGGATGGAGTTTGACATGACTCCACTACAGCCGATGTAGGTGGAGCCATATAGCACACATCCACAGTTACTGAAACCGCAACAACAACAACCATAACCCACAACAGAGACCATACAGCATCGTCACGGATCATCCACGTAGACAAATACGTACTCCTTAGAAATATGGTTATTAAGATCTGGTAGCA
The DNA here is from genome assembly GCA_036927795.1 of Iris macrosiphon. NCBI lineage: Eukaryota > Viridiplantae > Streptophyta > Magnoliopsida > Asparagales > Iridaceae > Iris > Iris macrosiphon. The sequence goes on along the minus strand of JAYESA010000007.1, from coordinate 67,572,015 downwards.
TACACACTCAGCGTAGTGGAAATTGTGAAGTCTCTAGAGCCCTCTACATATCCGGATGGTATTACAGGCGCAGATTCCACTCAATGGATTGCAACGATGGGTGAAGAGATGGAGTCTCTTCACAAGAATCAGACTTTGGAGCTCGGCTACCTCTAACAGGAAGGAAGATAGTAGGCTGCAAATAGGTCTACAAAAAGAAATTGGGATTCTGGAGAGAATGAAAGGAAAAAATACAAGCAGTGCTTGGTATCTAAAGGCTAGAGTCAGAAAGAAGGTATATATTACAACAAGATATCCTTTTCCGCTGTAAGACGCACTTCTATTTCGGTTCTACTTGTTTGGTAGCACATCAGGATCTGGAGCTCGAACAACTTGATGTGAAGATGACTTTTTTTCATGGATAATTGGAAGAGGACATTATGATGAGCCAACCATAGGGTTTGCAGTTCACGATAAGGAGGATCATGCCTGTAGATTGTGGAAGTCCTTATATGGATTGAAGTAGTTGCCAAGGCAATAATACAAGCATTTATGATGGATGGAGTCCATATGATAGTTGTGTTTACCATAAGAACATTGATAATAATTCTTATATCTATTTGCTCCTTTATGTAGACGACATGCTCATCGCAGCTCAAGATAAACCAAAAATTCAGAAGTTGAAGGTGCTACTTAGTAGTAAGTTTGATATGAAAGACTTCAGAGTAGCTCAGAAGATTCTTGGTATGGATATCACAAGGATTCACAAGCAACGTAGACTATTCTTGTCATAAGAGAGCTACATCAGTAACAGAGACGAAACTAGGATTTAATATTGACGGTGGCCGTAAATTTATTAAACTAATTTTTTTCCATAAAAGTAATGTATATTCACCATAAAAAATATATATAAAAACATATGATATACTTTTTTTATGGAAAAAAAACAGTACATGTGATATGCAATTTTTTATACAAATTGAGGGAGAGGGTTTTGGGTGGGAATCATGGAGGAGAAGAGGAGAGAGAGGAGCACAAATTAAGAGAGCTTAGAGATTTTATTTTGGAAAAAAAAGATTTCAAAGTTTCCTTTAAATATAATATCATACAACCAAAATAGTCCCTTTCTTTTCCGGTACAAAATATCATACAACCAATATCCAAAATGGATAGGTTGCTTTCTTTTTTGGGTACAACCAACTAGATTTTGTGATTTATTAGTTGGTTTTGGGATGGCCAAACTAACATTATATATATATATATATATATATATATATATATATATATATATATGAGGACGAGAAGGAAGGCTAAGGGCAAGTTGACTAGAGTCATAGGCTCAGGGGCCCAAACCAGCATTTGGCATGACTCCTGGATTGGGCACCCAAGCCTAATTGGGAGGGAGGGATGGCATGTTTATGAGCTGATGAGATCTACGAAAATGGTTAGTAGCCTTATTCAGGAAGGGAAGTGGAAGATCCACGACCATTTGATCGAGGCAACCCATACGGAAGATATCCAGGTGGTGGAGATTGATAGGCAAGCGGTGGAGGACTACTCGACCTGGGCAGACATGGAGAAAGGCGCTTTCGAGTTCAGAACAGCCATGAATCAGATACTGACCAATCATAAGGAGGTTGAATAGGCGGGAGATGGTTTAGACCAAAGGGGCTGCAATCAAGATGTCGTTGTGCTTATACAAAATGATCAGGAATAGGCTGCTTACTCGAGACAGGTTGAGCAATTTTGGCGTCCTATGTGAGGATATGAAGTGTCTATGCGGTAAACATGACGAGTCCAGGGATCGTCTGTTCTTCGATTGTGACGTCACTTGAGAGATTTGGAGTGCTCAGAGATAAAGTGGGGCAAACTAATGGTCGTTGTAGAGATCTTGATGCGGTCTTCAATGATATTAAAGCTCATAAGAGAAAAGAGGAGAGAAGTTATCGCCGTCTAAGAATAATTTTCGGGGCAGTGGTTTGGCACGTCTGGAGGGAGAGCAACCGGCGTATCTTTGAGGGCCGATCCCTTAACACTTTTGTTGTAAAAAAAAATATAAATGCTGACATAGATATCTTAGACCCCAGATGACTCATTTTGTAATCTGGTATAGATCTAAGTTGTAATTATTGTTGATAAATAATATTTACCTTCTTAAAAATTATATATATATATATGGTGACAATTTTGGAGTTGGGGTGGCCATGTCCCTTCTAACATAGCTAGGTTCGTCCCTGATCAGTAAGATGTTGAAGAAATTTAATATGTCAGATGCGAAGCCTATGAGTACTCAACTAGTCCGACACTTTCATCTTTTAGTAGACACCTCAGTTAGAAGCAGAGGAGGATCACGTCTCATGTCTTATATGCTAACGCAGTGGGAAGCCCAATGTACTCTATGTTATGCACTCATCCAGTGGCGTAGCCAAAAGTTTTATCCAGGGGATGCAATATTTATTATTAAAATAATAATTATTATAATAATATATTTATAATCCCAAAAATATTATATATTAATATCAAATGCACTATCTATACAGTTGTGGTTATAACGGGTAATAACAATTCCAAGACTAAATACACCAACGGATATACCCGATGCTTCTTTAAATGAACCATCGTTCATTTTTTTGCTCATTCTCTTTTTTATTTATTTTTACCCTTTTTTTCAAATTTTAAGTTAATATGAAAAAAAAATATTTAATTGAAAAATAAGTAAAATGATAAATTTTGACAAGTTAAATTTAACAAAGTCTTTAATAAAAAATAGGGGACACCCTTTTTTATCGGTTCCTCTAAATACTCGTCAATGCCCATCAACTTTGTTTGTTCTCAACTTGTTTTTCAAATTAAACATAATCTGTTGACCTGCATATATTTAGGAACTAATAAGTATCATCTTGAAAGCACAAAAACAGAAAGATGTAGTGAAAGCAAGAACAACATAAAGGCATATTGTCGAGTTCTTGTAGCCATCTGTCGTCGAAGGTGATCGCCCGGAACCGCTCCTGCCTTGCAGTATCTCGGATCTGCGCCTTCACCTCCTCCCCCTTAATGGTCAGGGTCTGGAACTCCACTCCGATGGTGGCCTTCGAGTTGGTGTTGAACTCGTCGTGGGAGTAGCGAGACAGCAGGTTCGACTTCCCCACCGCAGAGTCCTCGATGATCACGACCTTGAACAAGTACTTCGTTCCTTCTCCTCCTTACTCCGCCATTAGATTCACTTCTACTACTTTTAGATTTTGTTGGAGAGTGAGTGACTGATAGGGGGAAGAGAGGAAGAAAAATGTTAAAATAGAAAGCTACTTGATGGCTACTTTTGACCGTTGGACTTGGGGGTGTATTGGAAGCTTGAGTAGGAAGCAGTGAGTACACCTTCTTGTGATTGGAACTTGTAGTGTGTTTGCTATTGTAGACTGTAGAGTGTCTGCTACTATAGCTACTAATAGGAACTTGAGTAGTAAGGAGTAGCCCAACGCCATATTATCTGCTACTGTAAACGGCAGGAAGATAGGTCACGTCTGCTATTATAGATTATACTATTAAAAAAAAAATTAGAATTTCAGGGGGCACAACTGCGCCCCCTCGGCACCACGTGCCTACGCCGCTGCACTCATCCTAATATTGCACATGCAGCTAGCATAGTCAACGGGTTAATGATCAAACGTAGAATGTGACATTGGGAAGTGGTCAAGTGGATTTTCCACTATCCGAAGGGAAGAATAAAAGTAGGAATTGTTCATGGAGGTGGAGATACTTCTCTTAAAGTAGCTAGATACTCCGACTCGGATTATGCAGATGATCTTGATCAATCACCATCTACGTCTTCATTTTGGTAGGTTATGTTGTTAGCAAGATTCATAGTATCAGAATCGATATCGGACCCTTCCTATGAGTATCGAAATTGGCGGTATCGACAGTATTAGCGGTTTCAGATTGGAGTATCAAAATTTTTGGTATCGAAAAATAAATAATTATTATTAAATTATTAGCATTTTAGAAATAAATATTTTATACATTTATGCATAATTTTAAGTATTTCATGTGTTATTTCTTAGTACTTTTGAAATTGAATGAAATAGTAGTCACCTTTGCCGATAGGTGTACCTGTGATAGATACATTTTCTTCTTTTATATGCTTTTACAACCTTTTTATGCTTTTACACCCTTGTTGATTGGTCTTTTTTATTCTTTTTTTTGCCGAATTGACTGGAAAAGAGAACCCCAATGTCGGTATCGTCAGTAACGGCCAATATCAGATATTGGTCGGTATCAGATTGGTACATGCCAAACCGTATCAGATCAATATCGGTCGATAATGCAAACTATTGTACGGAAGCAGTGGAGGGAGGCATTTAATTAAAAGGGCTGGTAAGCGATATCGGATTTCATTAGGAGCAGGCCATATTGTATAGCGGTAGTCGAAGTGCTGGCAAATGATCTGGTTTTTCACAATCGATAAACATATTGACGTACGATTCCACTTGAATCCTTTCGGAGAAGAGGATGAAGATCAAGAAGGTCGGCACTAAGGATAATGTAGAGTATTTTGGAGTAATTGTTATATTTTTTATTAATAATCTCTTAGCTATTTATGGCCTTACAACCCTTCATCTTACATTAATACCCCATTAAAATTTCCTGTAGAATATTCTCATATCCCAACAAATATACCAAAAATATTCTAATATACCAAGAATATTCTAATATACCAACACTCCTCAAGTTGGGGGAAAGATATTCACTAAGCCCATCTTGTCACATCCTCTAATCATATCTGCAGAGCTAAGTCCCTTGGTAATACTGTCTGCTACCTGCTCCTTGGTTGGAACATGACCTAGCTCTAGTAGTCCACGGTCCAACTTCTCCTTGATGAAGAACCTATCGATCTCGATGTGTTTGGTCCTGTCATGCTGCTCTGGATTGTTGGTGATACTGATGGCTGACTGGTTGTCACACCACAGCTTCATCTTGGCTCCATGATCCAGCTTCAGCTCTACCAACATACTCTTCAGCCATAGCAGCTCTGCAACTCCCAAGGCCATAGCTCTGTACTCCGCTTCAGCTGTAGATCTAGCCACCACCGACTGCTTCTTACTCCTCCAAGAGACCAAGTTACCTTCTACAAATATGCAATAGCCCGAGGTAGACCTCCTATCATCAGTACAGCTAGCCCAGTCAGAGTCGCGTAGCCCTAGATACTCAAGTGATCATTCTTCCTGAATATCAACCCCTTTCCGGGATCACCCTTCAAGTATCTCAGAATCTGGTACACTACGTCTATATGATCCTTCCTTGGGTTATGCATGTAGCGGCTCACCACACTCACTGCAAAGCAGATATCAGGACGTGTGGCTCTAATATATCAACTTGCCCACCAGTCTCTGGTATCTGTCTCGGTCAACTGGTTCTCCAGCCTCAACACATAGCTTGGACCTCTGGTTGATCGGCGTCGTTGCAGGTCTGCATCCCTACATCCCTGTCTCTGTGAGAAGGTCCAGTGCATACTTCCTCTGACAAAGAACAATCCCCTCTGCTTCTCGAGCAATCTCAATTCCAAGGAAGTACCGAAGAAGGTCAAGGTCCTTCTCCTCGAACTTCTTACCAAGCTTCCCCTTGAGTCGGGCAATCTCCAGCTCATCATCTCCTGTGATAATCATATCGTCCACATACACCGCAAGCATGGTGATATGGCCTCCATTACGACGGAAGAACACAGTATGATCAACATTGATCTGCTGATATCATATCCCTATCATCGTCCTCCTGAATCTGTCAAACAACGCTCGAGGAGACTACTTCAGTCCATAAAGGGACTTCTTCAACCTGCAGACCTTGTCCACTGTCTTATCGGTACAGAATCCTGGTGGTATCTCCATGTACATTTCCTCCACTAGATCCTTGTGAAGAAATGCATTCTTCACATCCAGTTGGTATAGCTTTCATCCACCATTCACTGCCAAAGAAATCAGGGTCCTAACGGTACTCATCTTCGCCACTGGTGCAAAGGTCTCATCATAGTCAATGCCGTATGTCTGACTGTATCCTTTTGCCACCAGTCGAGCCTTGTAGCGCTCTACTTTTCCATCTTGGTTCTGCTTCACAGTAAAGACCCACTTGCATCCGACTACCCTCTTTCTCTCTGGCAGTTTTACCAGTTCCCAAGTATGGTTCTTCTCAAGAGCGCCTAACTCCTCGTGCATCGCCGCTTTCCACTTTGGATCGTTCTTGGCAACCTGCCAATTTTTAGATACAGTAATACTATCCAAAGATGCAATGAATGTTCCATGGGAAGAAGAGATGTTATTATATGAAACAAACCGAGCAAGGTCCCAACCATATCTATCAGGAAGATTTTTCTCATTACTGCGAGTGGTCCTCCGTAGTGATAATGGTGTGGGAGGAGTAGGAAGAATGATATCACCTGAAGGAGAATCTGGTGGTGGTGTAGGTGTCTCAGGAGTTAAGACGAACGCAGGCAAGGGACTTGGCACTGGCACTACAGTTTGCTTCCCTTTCCTGGTGTAGGTAAGTAACCCCCCTGAGCCGTGGGCCTAACATCTCTCATCGCCACCCCATGTTCCTCTTCACTCTCCTGCTCCTCCTCAAATGTTTCTTCATGCCATACTCCTAAATCGGTCGCCACACTCTCATCAATCTCCCTCTCTCGCCTCATACTCTCAGTATCAGGTGAGTTGTTCATGGACGAGGTTCCTTCCTGACGGTAGTATAGCTCAAACTCCCTGAAGTGAACATCCATACTCACAAACTTCTTCTTCTCTACTGGGCTCCAACACACGTACACCTTCTGAGTCACCGAATAGCCCACGAATACACACTTGATTGCTCTGGGGTCAAGTTTTTCAACAGACGGTATGTTGTCCTTCATAAAACATACGCAGCCAAACACCTTTAGTGGGAGCATCCCACTATTATTTTTTTGCAATATTTCACATGGAGATTTTCATCCCAGTACCTTCGAGGGCATCATGTTGATCAATCGAGCTGCTGTCAACACTGCATGCCCCCACAGACTCTGTGGGACATTCATGGCGATCATCATGCTCCTTGCCACCTCCAGAAGGTGTCTGTTCTTCCTTTCTGCCACTCCATTCTGTGCTGGTATGTATGCACAGGTGGTCTGATGCTGTATCCCTTGGGCTGACAGGTATTCCTCAAGTGCTTTGTTGGTATACTATGTTCCATTGTCAGACCTTAGTACCTTCACCAATGCTCTGTACTGAGTCTGGACATGTTTATGAAAGTCCCAGAAACAGGCAAAGACCTCACTCTTATTCTTCATCAAATACAGCCAGGTGACACGAGAGGAACAATCAATAAAAGAGACGAAATACTTGTAACCATTCATAGTAGTTGTGGCGCACGGCCCCCAGACATAAGAATATATAATATCAAAAACAAAAGAGCTCCTATGGCCCGCACCAACATATGAGCTCTTAGTAAGTTTGCCTAAATCACATGCATCACATATTAGTTTCTCCTTATTTGTCTTCTCATAAATAGATGGATACAACCTACTCAAAATACCAAAAAAGGAGTGCCCCAACCGCCTGTGATAAAGTATCAGTGTATCCTCGGCACTCATCTTTGGTCCTCTCATTCCTGCCCTTTCTGCCACAGACACCAATGCCGAATCCAGTCCTTCCCGATCCAGGTACCACAGTCCATTATGCCAAGTGCCAGTCCCAAGTCTTCGTCCCGTCTCCTTCTCCTAGAAGATCACCTTAGGAATATCAAAAGAGACAATACATTTTAGTTGGAGGATTATAGAACTAATGGACAAAAGATTAACTGAAAAAGAAGGAGCATGTAAAACATTAGATAATCTTACTGAACATGTACAATCGACAGTACCTTATCGACCACTGGCTGGAAAGTACAATCGGCTGTTTGAATGTTGTCTGCAGATGCTAGGTGAGTGTAGGAAGAGAACTCACTCACATTCCCTGTCACGTGTCGAGACGCACCCGAATCGATAATCTAGTCCGACGATCTAAGGGAAGACATAGATGCAAGGGTGAGTGAGTCATCAGTCCTTCCGATGGATGGGCATACATGGCAGCGTTGCCTCTGGCGAAGACTGAGGTGGATGCCTCCTCAGTCCCACTCCTCCTGTCTCCATCGCTTGACGCTCTCTGCTTTCTCCTGAGTACTTTCAGCATGCCCAGTAGTGCCTGATCCTCCTCAGTATAGGCACCATTAGCTCCCTCCTCGCCTTCTACTACCTGCAGGTTCACCTGATAACCTCCTCGACCACCCCGTCGACCCCTACGACCATGGCCATATCCTCCAAACTGTCCACGTCCGCCACCTGAATCTCCCTCCTTGGGTGGTTTGGTGCAAGCATACCTCAGATGGCCCACCTTCCCGCAGTTGTAACACTGCCAGGAGTCTCCCTTAGGTCCTGTGCCGCCTGAATTGGCAACCGCCAGTGTTGTCTTCACTTCAGGAGGACCACCTGTCCCTGCTTGTATCTTGATACAAGTCTCCTCCTGGATCATGGCCGAGATAGTCTCCTCAAGTGTAGGTATCTTCGGTTGGGCTAGTAGTAGTGCTGTCCTCTGATCAAACACTGTGGCCAGCCCCTTAAGAAACTTTATCGTCCTCTCCTGCAGACATACCTGTCTCTCCTTACATTTCGGGTCCTCGCAGCTTGCCCGATCTGAGAAGTGATCATAATCCAATAATAGACGCTCCAACTCCGTGGCATACTCCTGTACCGTCTTCTCTCCCTATACGGTATCGTCGATCTCTCCCTTGATCTGGAAAACCCTCAAGTTATTCTCCACACAATCGTAGGTTCTCCTCAACTTCTCCCACACGTCTTTCACTATCTCAAGGCCACCACTGTGGCAGCAATCGACTGGACTAAAGAATTGAGGAGCCAAATGTATACCACCATATGAGTGGACTTCCACTCGTCGCGTCCTGCTGAGCCCTCATCCGGCTCTGTCTTCTCTCCTAACAAGAAACCCTCCAGGTTCTTCCTTGCGAGGGTTCTCCTTATCCGTCGTGACCAACTCAGGTAGGTGGCCGGTCCATCAAGCTTCAGATCGATGGATGGAAGCTCCAACATCGCCAATGTTCATGTCGCGCTCTCACCAGCCGACAGTTTCATCAGCTTCATCAACGTTGCGATCTCCGCAGAGTCCAACTTCTTGATGATCTTCTCTTCTCCGATCACCTCGCACCCGTCCCACGATTCACGTTTGCCCTCTTCGTCCTCTCCTAGACCCGATCATGTCTCTCTCCCATCAGATCTAGGCCTTCGATGTCAACGTCTGGAACGACCTGCGGGAGACGCCAGGAACCGCGGCAGAAGGCTCTGCAGGAGTCGCGGCTTCGCGGTGGTGGTGGCGGACGAGCGGCGACGGTGGTGGCGGGCTGTGTGGCAATGGTGGCTGTGGTGGCGGCTATGGTTTGGGAGTCGATGTCTAGGGTTTGGGCTCTGATACCATGTAGAATATTTTTGAGTAATTATATTTTTTATTGATAATCTCTTGGCTATTTATAGCCTTACAACCCTTCATCTTACATTAATACACCATCAAAACCCTCTGTAGAATATTCTAATATTCCAACAAATATACCAAAAATATTCTAATATACCAACAAATATACCAAGAATATTCTAATTTACCAACAGATAATCTAGCTGATACATGCTAACGAAACCGGTACCTACTCTCAAGTTCAAACATTGTTTGGACTTGCTCAATGTTGATAGTTGGAACTAGCCCTGTGTGGGGGTGTCTAGCAGAAGCAAAGTATGATATTCACGTCACGAATTCAGTTCATAGTAGAGAATTACTGAGATGTCTTAATTCCTGTATGGTGTTAGGATTATGAATCATTGTTTCGTTATTGGGATTAGGAATCCTTGTTTCCTTATTAGAATTACGAATCATTGTTTTCTTATTGTATGTAATTTGGAGGTTATAAATAGTTATTATTTGATATGTATAGGACAATTCTCATCTGTACTCTTCTCCATAATAGTGAATTTTTATGCTCTGTCAATGGTTTTCTCCCGTTTATGGTTTCCACCTTAAATCTTGTGTTTGTCATAGCCCGATTTTATTTCTGGGTATGTGTCATCTATTTGTTATATACTTGACTATCCGAAATAATAGTGAACATTCTCTGCGACTGATTTGTTTCATTTGGTTCTTATTTATGTGCTCATTGTGACATTAGCTGACTATCTCATCTACAATTAAAACAATGAAAGCTTTTACCGAAAATTTTGGTACTTACTATTGTCTATAACTCAACCTCTGATTTATTTTTATAACTTTTGGTTTCACATCTCAGATTCCGCTCCCCTTGAACTGGAATATCTTGTCTTTTGAGAATATGATTTGGTAGCTATTTCTTCAGGTACAATGAACGAAGCAAGTAATGACACTGCGGTGGTATGCATTTTGCCACAACCTATGGCTGAGAGTAAGAGGTCAGTTTGTAGTTGTTCATTCTGTATCTATCTTGTAATATAAAATGATTTACTAATCCCCCTTTTTCCCCACTAATCATTACTGCTTGTTTCATTCAGTCATTATAACCATTTACAGTCGAGATAATTGCAAACATTTCCTTCTTTTAGGGATATGTCTGTATGGTTTTGTAAGAACCAGGGTTTACTTCTGTGATCTTAAATAGCTATGTGAAAGCATAAAAGACACCATCTCACAGATTGCCCAACTTGTAGTATGGAAATAGCTTTCTGACTTAGGACTTTAGAGCATCCACAGTGGGAGATGTTTCAATTGCTACATTTTGACTTTAATCAAATTTTGTAGCACTTGAAGGATGCAGTGGGCACTTGTCCATACTTGAAAATTGCTAAAAAGCCAGGAAACACTTCAAATTTGGAGCGTGTCCTAGCTCGGCTACATTAATTTATGGGCCAACCAAAAGGGAAAAAAATATAAAGAGGGAGAAAAATCTTACCAAACAAGGAAGGAAAATAAAGAAAAAAAAGAGGGAGGGAAAAGAGGAGACTAATTTGGAGTCTACCATTGTGTGCCAATATAAATGTGACACTCCAAAAGAGATAATTTACACAATTTTTAATAATTTGAAGTATGTGTTTGAAGTGTCCCCACTGTGGATGCTCTTACCTGAGTGATTGCCCCAAAGATTAATCCCTTTGATAATGATAACATCTACATACTAGTAGGATAGTAACACCTGTAGGAGAATGCTTAAAATGCAGAAGGAAGCAAACAGTATATTCCCTAGGCAAATGCCATAACAGTCAAAGTTGGACAAAACAATTTCACCATACGTAGAATCTGTTGCTGAGACTTATCTCATCGAGAGAAATGTCAGCCAATTCGCCTGAAGCTTTATTATAAAGAAGCAGAACCCCTGTTAGGATTATGTCTTGATTAGGAAAATAGGTTTGGTTTAATTTAAATATATTTGAATTTAGTCTTATCTAAATCCATCTAGGTTAAGTTTAGTTTAAATATATATGGATTTGTTCTTATCTAAATCCATATGGGTTAGGTTTAATTAAATCTATCAGGATAATATTTAGCTTCTTAAATTATCCGATTTGATTTAATTTAAGTATACTCATATTAGGTTTAAGTAAAACTTACATGAAAAAAATTGTATAAACAGAGCTGCAAAGTAGAGTTAGGGGATATAAGAATACAAAAAACAGAGAAAGGTTCTAAAGTTGCTACCTTAAGGTTATTTCAGAGAGTTTTGTCTTCTAACTCTATTTTGATAAAATAATAATGTTCTTAGTTTTGGTCCTGGCGAAAGGCATTTATTGAACCACATGATGATTTTGTGTTTGTGGATCTGTCTTTATTGTTGTTTAAGTTTCTCTTTTAATTAAAAATTGGTTACATAGCATATGGTTGATTAAACGACATGGCAATAAAGGTAGCATGTTTCAAGTTCGAGATGGAGAAGTTAGAAAGAAAAGTGAAATTATTATTATGGCAGAAAAGGATGAAAGGGCTTCCAATGAATAAAGGACCCTATAAGGTGCCGCACAAAGAAACATGGAGATATGTTAGCAAAGTCAATCCCTACATAGAAGTTTAAGTGTTTCTTTTGCTTGGTAAAAGTTCTAGAGTTATAAAGATTTTACTGAACCCCATTCAAAAGGTTGTGACGTCCTGTGAAGGTACAACTACATGTTCAAGACATCACCTTAATTTGCAAAAAGGTTATACGGAATACAACCAAGGTGAAGATGTGAAGATTGTTGGGATGTCTTGTATTCCTAAATGTTCTACAGTGTTGAAGACTCTACTCAACCCTAGGCGAGGGTGTTGGGACAGGTAACACTGAGGTACAAACAGGTTGAAGACATATCCAGTTGATTTCCAAGGAGGCTATTCATATAAGGCAAAGTGGAGGTTGTAAGGATTATGTCTTGTATTAGGGAAATAGGTTAGGTTTAATTTAAATATGTTTGGATTTGGTCTTTATTAAATCCATCTAGGTTAGGTTTAATTTAGATATAGTTATATTTGGTCTTATTCAAATACAATATGGGTTAGAGTTGAAATGTGGTAGAATATTTTGCTTGACTTTATTGATGTGAGGAGCTACATATTTATTGGAGGGGCCAACCCCTCTCTCTCTTCAATTCTACCCGATGTGGGACTAAAGTCCCTTTCATACTCTCAACACTCTCCCTCAAGATGGGCGATAGATATCAATCATCCCCATCTTGTTACATAGTTTAGAAAGACTCGATGAATTAAGACCCTTAGTCAGACAATCTGCAACTTGTTCTTCTGAGCGAACATGATAGAGCTTTAATATCCCTTTTTCTAACTTCTCTTTAATGAAGAATCGATCAATCTCGATGTGCTTAGTTCTGTCATGCTGAACTGGATCGTTAGCTATACTTATTGCAGCTTGACTATTACTCAGAAGATGCAACGGTGTTCCCTGGTCCAGTTTCAACTCTGTCAGCAGTGCTCTTACCCACAGCAACTCTGACATTCCCAGAGCCATAGCTTTATATTCTGCTTCAGTAGTCGACCGTGCTACCACCGACTGAATCTTGCTTCTCTATGAGACTAAGTTACCTCCCATAAAGACACAGTACCCTGAGGTAGATCTTCTGTCGTCCATGCAGCTTGTCCAATCTGTATCGCAGTACCCTTCAACACCCAGGTGTCCATTTTTCTTGAACCATAGTCCTCTTCCAGGAGTCTCCTTCAGATATCTCAAGATATGGAAAACTACGTCCATGTGGCCCTTCCTTGGATCATGCATGTAGCAACTTACTACACTCACAGCAAATGAGATATCATGGCGAGTGTGGCCTAGATAAATCAATTTGCCTACAAGTCTCTTATATCTCTTATGATCAACTGACTCTCCTGCCTCTGCTCCCAACTTATCTCTTTGATCAATTGGAGTGACTGCCGATCGACATCCCAGTATTCCTGTCTCTGTGAGCCGATCTAGTATATACTTTCTTTGAGACAGGACAATTCCATCTCTTTCTCGAGCCACCTCGATCCCGAGAAAATATCTTATCCTTCCCAAATCCTTCACTTCAAACTCCTTGGGGAGTTTTGATTTCAGCTGGGTGATCTCCTCCTCACTATCACCTGTGATCACTATATCATACACTGCAAGTATGGTGATGTAGTCTCTTACATGCTGGAAGAAGACCGTGTGATCTGCATTGGTCTGGCGGTACCCCATGCCTGTGACAGCCTTCTTGAATCTATCAAACCAGGCTCGAGGAGATTGCTTGAGTCCATACAGTGATTTATTCAGCTTGCACACCTTTCCCGCCGTTTGTTTCGTGCAAAACCCCGGGGGGGGTTCCATGTATACTTCTTCTTGTAGATCCCCGTGAAGAAATGCGTTATTCACATCCAATTGATACAGCTGCCACCCATAATTTGCTGCAAGAGAGACCAGGGTTCTTACAGTGCTCATCTTGGCTACTGGAGCATACGTCTCATCATAGTCGATGCCATAGGATTGAGTGTATCCCTTTGCAACCAACCCTTGCCTTGTACCGCTCTACTTTACCTTCTGGCGTCTTCTTTACTGTGAAGTCTCATTTGCATCACACTGCTTTCTTACTTTAGGCAACGGAACAAGGTCTCATGTCCCATTTCTTTCGTGTGCCCCAAGTTCTTCCAATATTGCAGCTCTCCACCTTGGATCTTCCTTTGCCTCCTGCCAACACTTGGGCAAAGAGGTGATGTCTAACAATGCAATGAATGCTCGATAAGTAGGAGATATAATAGAATAGGTAAGAAATTGGCAATGTCATGTTCATAACAATAAGCAGTACCATCAGCAGTCTGAATGCTTTCAGGCATTATCAGGTGAGTGTATTCTTGGAACTCACCATGGGAACCTGTGACATGGCGAGATGTCCAAGAGTTAATTATCCAACCTGGCTGGTGGATAGATGCAAGGGCATGAGCAGGTATACCTGTGCTTGTTTAGGCATAGTAGGTGATGTTACCCCTGGAGGTGGTTGGAGTCGATGTCCCAGGGGTGGTGGCTTGACTGTCGCCGGATCCAAGCCTCATGCTCCTCCACATCTCTAGCATTTTTCTCCCACTAGGGGTTATTCCGGGTGACTGATTTTCACTTTCCTCTTCTGCCAGATTTGCCTTATGCCCTCCAGAATGATTACTTCTGCTACAAGTATAGCCTCCTCTGCCACCCCTACGTCCTCCACAGCCGCATCCGCGACCGCTCGGTTGGCCTCTCAGGGGTTTCGTACAGAATCTGATGAAGTGTCCATATTCTCCACAGTTGTAGCACCCCTCCCCCTCCGGAAGAATTTGGGTTAAAAATCGCTAGGACTGATTGTTCTTCCGGAGAGTTAGTGGTGCTAGGCATAAGCTTCAATCGTGCCTCTTCTTGTGCCATAGAAGCTATGACCTCCTCCAGTGATGGCAGCCTAGGTTGTGCAAGTAGGACATTCCTCCTCTGCTCAAATGTTGGGTTGAGCCCCTTTAGAAACTTCATCATCCTCTGTCGCGAAACATAATCCATGAACTTCTTATAATGTTTCGCAAATGCCGGTTCCACTTGCTTATCCTCCACGCTAATAGGATCATAGTGGTCGAGATTTGACCAATACTTCTTCAGCAGAGCCGCGTACTCAGAGATGATGTGATCTTCTTGGACCACCTTATCAAGTTCATCTTGTAGTTGGAAGACCCTCATAGGGTTGTCCGACCCAGAAGACATGTCTTTTAGCGTCCTCCAAATATCATCAATACCCTCCATCGCTTCCACGTTGTCCGACACTTGGTCGGTCAATGAAGCTGTCGACCATCCAGCTACCACATTGTTGACAATTTTCCATACAACAAACTCCCGTGAGGAGTGATCTTCAGGTGCTTTGGTTTGGCCATTCACATAGCCCACCAAGCCTCTTCCCTTCAGGGTTCGTATCGCCTGACGCAACCACTTCAAGTAGTTGGAAGTGCCCTCCAACTTTATCTCCAATTTCTCCAACTTTTCCATCTTGTACGATGAAGGATCCACATCAGTGTGTGCAGTACGGGAGATAGTCTCGGTCAACCTCTTGGAGAAGAGATCGTCTACCAAAGCCTTCATCTCTTGGGCCGTCAGCTTGCCATAGAGCGTCTCCATTGTCTTCTCCTTGTTCTCTGTCATCAATGAGGCGGCGGCAGATCTAAGTTGTCTCTACCTATGATCTCCAACCTCTCTTCGTCTACTGATCTTCCTTCAGCGGCAACAGTGTCCCTGAGAGCCGCTGCTCATGTCCAGTGCAAGGCTTCGACCCGAGGCCGCATGACCTCACGAGACGACAGTTGTAGTCGAGATCAGGGGTCACACAAATGTTCCATCACTGATATACCTCGATCCAACTAGCAACTATATAATTAATATCCCGATTACAACTGACTTGTATAAATCAATAATCAGAAAACCAATTTTCTCGTTCTTTCCTGCAATCACAGTTGCATGCGGACAAAACCGAGTTACAAACTTCAGAAAAGAAGAAGATCTCCGAGATCGAGATTGAGGTCGATCGAGGTCGCCAGGTCGCTGAGCGGTCACGACAGCATCTACGACGGCAGCAGGCAGGCATGAAACGGCCGCAACAGCAGCAACAGCAGTCGTCCGTCAAGCAGTAGGAGCAGCCGTCTGGAAGGGGCGGAGGGGAGGGAGGGTAAGGGGGGGGAGGTGGAGGGGTGGGGAAGGAAGGGGGTGGAGGGGAGGGGAGGAGAGGGGGGGCGGCTGTTGGAGAGGGGAGGGGGATTAGGGTTAGGGTTTGGAGAAGGAGAGAGGGGGGGGATGGGGGGGGGGGTTGGCTCTAATACCAAGTTGAAATGTGGTAGAATATTTTGCTTTATTTTATTGATGTGAGGAGCTACATATTTATAGGAGGAGCCAACCTCTCTCTCTTCAATTCTATCCGATGTGGGACTAAAGTCCCTTTGATACTCTCAACAGTTAGTTTAAATTAAATCTATCTGCATTGGATCTAATTTCCTAAATCTGTCTGATTAGATATAATTTATATTACTCATATTAGGTTTAAGTAAAGCTTACATGTATTAGGTATATTCATGTATAAATAGAGGTATATAATATAGGTAAGGGGATGTAAGAATAGAATAAATAGAGAAATGTTCTGAAGTTGCACCCGCAAAGTTGATTCAAAGCGTTTTGCTTTGTAACTCTTTTGGTAAAATAATAAAGTTCTCCAGTTTTATTGCATAGATAGCCAATTGTCGAACAACATTATATATTTGTGTCTACGGCTCCGTCTTTTATTGTCATTTATGTGTCTCATTCGATCAACAAATATTCTGGAAGATTTAATTAAAAATAACCCATATGGATTTAGATAAGACCAAATCCAAATGTATTTTAGTTAAACCTAGCTTTAGATGGATTTAGGTAAGACCAAATCCTAAAATATATTTAAATTAAACCTAACATATTTTCTTAGTACAAGACATAATCCGAACAATCTTCACCTTGAGTTTTGTTCCAAATAGCCTCCTTGAAAGTCAACCAGATATGTCTTGATCCTCCAATTGTACCTGTAATTTTACACCCATGTTACTTGGCACAACCCCCTAACCTGGGGTTGAGTAAAGTCTTCACAATTGTATAACTTTTATGAATACAAGACATCCCTACAACCTTGTGCCTGACACCAGAATTCTTGTGCATTGCCCAATTAATCCCAAGAAGAGTAAGAATGAAAATCTTAACAACAGCAGTAGTATTCACGTCGATCAAGGAAAGCAGTAAGGAAGGCCTCTCCCATGTGAGAATTAACACTGGCATGTGGATATGACGAAGAATTAGCACTCTATGAAATGAAGTCGTTGAAGTAACCATGACAACAAATGATGTTGCAACGGGATGCGAACCAATTTAGCATAGGTATTGTATTGTGCACCTCTGTTACCAGGACTCTCCACTTTAAAGAGAAGTACTCGTGTCGATCCGATAGGACAGGGGTATGGGTAAGGAATCCGTATCCGATCCTCCATGGTGACAATCAGATCTTTTATGGTGACAATCGGGAGACTGGTAGTGAAGTAGATAGTCTATTTTAATGTGGTAGTGAAGTAAATAGTTTATTTTAATATGGTATACTGGTAGTAAAATAGTAGGGGAGCTGAAGGGACGGTCTCTTATGGATTTATTCAATTAGTTCAGTAAAGTTACTAGTATTTTATAATTACATGTCTTTTAATAAAATCTTACAAATTTAATTACATGATGTGTCTTTTTATTGAACCATGCAAATTTAATTATAAACTTAAATATATGAAACCATGCAAACTTAATTATAGGCTATGTTTTTTTATGGAACCGTGCAGATTTAACTACATATCTTTTATAAAATCATAGAAATTTAATTATATGATTTGTCTTTTTATGATCCATGCAAATTTAATTACATGTTGTCTTTTTATGAAATAATGTCCAAATATATTTATTTTAATAATCATATTGTTAGAGTTATTTTATTTTGTTATTTATCATATGAGGGTATAATAGTAATTGTGGGTGTATTGCATATCAATATAAATAGACATGAGATGCAACCTAGGGTTTAAGGCCCTTGCAATCTCCTTTCTCATATTCTTTCTTCTCCTACTTTCCCTTCTCCTCTCCATCTCCAAACTTCACTCATATCCTCGTACTCGTACCCAAAATTTTGATCCTTTTTAGTAGAGTCCATGTGTCCTTTAATTATGAGTTTGAAGAACCCAACTCTTGGATATGTAAACGTATCCGACACCCGTACCCGAGTCCAGGTAATATAGTTGTGCATTGGATGGAGTAAGAACCAGCCAATTGTTGTCTTTTGATTTTTAAACTAGACTGGTAATTTGTTAAATTAGAAACTTCCTGTACAATACTGTTGGCAAATAATTGTTAAATGCCTCCAATTAACTATTTCCTTATCCTATTGTACATCTTCAAGGATTACTTGCATGTGAATTTTCATCACAAACTCTTATTATTGGGGAGCCTTATCTTATTAACTCCATGATATTCTTTGTAAAACAGGGCTCTTATAATATTTAGAGATGGACTTATAAGCTTATGGGGAATTCAAGAAAGTAAAATAGCATTCAATACTGGCTTAAATACACAACTAGCTTCACATAATGAACCAAAAAAAGCTGTAGCAGCATGTTGGGCATGCCCCTCTGGAAGTAAAGTTATTGTTGGATACAGCAACGGGGAGATTCTTTTGTGGGCCATACCAGTGATCTCAGATCAGAAACATGTCTCAGTGAAGAAAAAGGAGTCCGTTGTCACTCCAAATGTCCCTCTTTCGAAGCTCAATCTTGGATACAAGACCGACAAAGTACCCATAGTCTCATTAAGATGGGTTACTGGTGATGGAAGCGATGGTCGTCTATTTGTCAATGGTTTCACAGACCACGGATCTTGCTCTTTCCAGGTATTAAACATCCCTTATATATTTATTGGGTTCTTATTGATGATTTCATATGGAGTTATTAGGCAACACTGTCTAGTTCGTTTTATATTCAGTTGTCCCTTTCATTAATGCTGATTAGAAGTTTGACTAAATAATTAATCAGAATATAATAGATTGTGTATTGAATGATTAAAGTAGTATATCTTTTGGTATTTGTTAAATTTCCTAACCAAACACCAAGGTGCTGTGAGAGTTGGGGCTAAATATTTCTAATATTCAAACTGTTGAAGGTCATTACTGACTTGTCTATACACTTCTCTCTCTAGAATACTCTCCCTGATGGTTCTCCATCTCTTTCTAGAAATCTTCTTCCCTCTTCCCAAGACAAATGGAGAAGATTCTAGCACATGGAGCCACAGACATTGGTCCTCTATAAATAGAGGCTAAGAGCCTCTGGGCTGCTGTGTGCATGTGAGCTAGTGTGAGCTATAGCTAGTGTGGAGCTAGGCAACTAGAGTGTGTGTGAGCTGCAAGCTTTTGGCAAAGTAGCTAGAGAGAGCTAGTTGTGTGGTAGTGTAATAAGAGTGTACTAGAAGAGTGTATAAACAAGTGAAAAGGATTCATGCATGTTGTTGGTATATTATAATGTATTAGGGGGGTTTATGTAAAATGGAGGGTTGTAAGACTATATATATATATATATATATATATATATATATATATATATATAGCCAAGAGATTATAATAAAAAATAGAACTCCAAAATATTTTACATGGTATCAGAGCACAAATCCTAGCCGCCACGAACCCTAGCAGCCAAACCCTAGCCGCCACCACTACTGCCGCACCGCTCGCCCACCACCACCGTCGTCGCCGCCGCCACCACCGCGAAATCGCGACTCCTGCGGAGCCCGCAGGAGCCTTCTGCCGCGGTTTCCGACGTCTCCCGCGGGTCGTACCGGACTTTGACATCGAAGGCCTAGATCTAATGGGGGAGAGGCATAATCGGGTCTATGAGAGAACGAAGAGGAGGAACGTGAATCGAGGGACGGGTGTGAGGAAATCGGAGAAGAGGATCGATAGAGGAGATCATCAAGAAGTTGGACCCTGCGGAGGTCGCAGCGTTAATGAAGCTAATGAAACTGTCGGCTGGTGAGAGAGCAACATGAACACCAGCGAAGTTGGAGCTTTCCTCTATCAATCTGAAGCTTGATGGACCGGCCACCTACCTG
Source organism: Iris macrosiphon (assembly GCA_036927795.1). Taxonomy (NCBI): domain Eukaryota; kingdom Viridiplantae; phylum Streptophyta; class Magnoliopsida; order Asparagales; family Iridaceae; genus Iris; species Iris macrosiphon. The sequence goes on along the minus strand of JAYESA010000007.1, from coordinate 67,551,876 downwards.
AGTTGGTCACGACGGGTGAGGAGAACCCTCGCAGGGAAGAACCTGGAGGGTTTCTTGTCATGAGAGAAGACAGAGCCGGATGAGGGCTCGGCAGGACGCGACGAGTGAAAGTCCACTCATATGGTGATATACATTTGGCTCATCAATTCTTTAGTCCAGTCGATCGTCGCCACAGTGGATGGCCTTGAGATGGTAAATAACGTGTGGGAGAAGTTGAATAGGACATACGATGGTGTGGGGAATAACTTGAGGGTTTTCCAGATCAAGGGGGAGATCGACGACACTGTACAGGAAAAGAAGACGGTGCAGGAGTATGCCACGGAGTTGGAGCATCTGTGGTTGGATTACGATCACTCCTCAGATCGGACGAGCTGCGAGGACCCGAAGTGTAAGGAGAGACATGTATGTTCGCACGAGAGGGCGATGAAGTTTCTTAAGGGGCTGACCGCAGTGTTTGTTTAGCGGACAACACTACTTCTAGTCCAACCGAAGATCCCTACACTTGAGGAGGCTATCTCGGCCATGATCAAGGAGGAGACTCGCATCAAGCTGCAGGCAGGGACAAATGGTCCTCCTGAAGTAAGTCAGCACTGGCGGTTGCCAATTCAGGCAGCACATGACCTAAAGGAGACCCCCGACAGTGCTACAACTGCGGGAAGATAGGTCATCTGAGGTATGCTTGCACCAAACCACCCAAGGAGGAAGATTCAAGTGGTGGACGTTGACAGTTTGGAGGACGTGGCCGTGGGGGTCGAGGAGGTTATCGGGCGAACCTGCTGGTAGCAGAAGGCGAGGTGGGAACTGATGGCGCGTATACTAAGGAGGATCAGGCACTATTGGGCATGCTGGAGTTACTCAGGAGAAAGCAGAGAGCGTCAAGTTATGGAGACAGGAGGAGTAGGACTGAGGAGGCATCCACCTCAGTCTTCGCCAGAGGCAACACTGTCATGTATGCCCATCCATCGGAAGGTACTGACGACTCACTTGCCCTTGCATCTATGTCTTCCCTTAGATCGTCGGACTGGATTGTCGATTCGAGTGCGTCTTGACACGTGACAGGGAATGCTAGTGAGTTCTCTTCCTACACTCACCTAGCATCGGCGGACAACATTCAAACAACCGATGGTAATTTCTAGCCAATGGTCGGTAACGGTACTATCGATTGTACAGGTTCAGTAAAATTATCCAATATTTTGCATGCTCCTTCTTTTCCAGTCAGTCTTTTGTCCATTAGTTCTATAATCCTCCAACTAAAATGTATTGTCTCTTTTGATATTCCTAAGGTGATCTTCCAGGAGAAGGAGACGGGATGAAGACTTGGGAGTGGCACTTGGCATGATGGACTGTGGTACCTGGACCGGGAAGGGCTAGATTCGGCATTCGTGTCTGTGGCAGAGAGGGCAGGAATGGGAGGACCGAAGATGAGTGCCGAGGATACATTGATACTCCACCACAGGCGGTTGGGGCACTCATTTTTTAATATTTTGAGTAGGTTGTATCCATATGTTTATGAGAAAGCAAATTAGGAGAAAATAATATGTGATGCATGTGATTTAGGCAAACTTACTAGTAGCTCATATGTTAGTGCGGGCCATAGGAGCTATTATGTTTTTGATATTATACATTATGATGTTTGGGGTTCGTGCGCCACAACTAATATGAATGGTTACAAGTATTTGTTTCTTTTATTGATTGCTCCTCTCGTATCACCTGGCTGTATTTGATGAAGAATAAGAGTGATGTCTTTGTCTATTTCCAGAACTTTCATAAACATGTCCAGACTCAGTACAGAGCAGTGGTGAAATTACTGAGTTCTGACAATGGGACATAGTATACCAACAAAGCACTTAAGAAATACCTGTCAGCCTAAGGGATACAACATCAGACCACCTGTGCATATACAGCAGCACAGAATGAAGTTGCAGAAAGGAAGAACAGACACCTTCTGGAGGTGGCAAGGAGCATGATTCGTCATGAATGTTCCACAGAGTCTGTGGGGGCATGCAGTGTTAACAGCAGCTCAATTGATCAACACGATGCCCTCGAAGGTACTGGGATGAAAATCTCTATGTGAGATATTGCAAGGAAATAATAGTGGGATACTCCCATTAAAGGTGTTTTGTTGTGTATGTTTTGTGAAGGACAACAGACCGTCTGTTGAAAAACTTGACCCTAGAGCAGTCAAGTGTGTATTCTTGGGCTATTCGGCGACTCAGAAGGGGTACGTGTGTTAGATTCCAGTAGAGAATAAGAGGTTTGTGAGCATGGATGTTCACTTCAGGGAGCTTGAGCCATACTACCATCAGGAGGGAACCTCATCCATGGGCAACTCACCTGACACTGAGAGTATGAGGCGAGAGAGAGAGATTGGTGAGAGTTTGGTGATCGATTTAGAAGTATGGCATGGAGGAACGAATGAGGAGTAGAGTGGAGAGGAACAGGGGGAGGAGATGAGAGGTGTTAGACCTACGGCTCAGGGGGAATTACTTACCTATAGCAGAAAAGAAAAGCAAATTGCAGGATCGGTACCTATAGTGCCTATAGTGCTAGTGCCAAGTTCCTTGCCTGCTTCCGTCTCGACTCCTGAGACACCTAGACCACCACCACCAGATTTTCCTATACTACCGCCACCAGATTCTCCTTCAGGTGATATCATTCTTCCTACTCCTCCCACACCATTATCAGTACGGAGGACCACTCGCAGCAATACGACAAATCTTCCTGATAGATATGGATGGGACCTTGCTCAGTTTGTCCATAATACCTTTGAGTATATATATATTCAATGGGTCTCGATTTGAATGTATCACTAAGGTAAAACAAAATTTCTTTATGAGGAAAGGACAATGTTGGCCCGGGGATTCCCATGTGCACACATTCGTCTTATTGACAGAAAATATTGCATAGTGCGCATTACCAAACAAATTGCAAGAATGCACGCACAAACTTCCCAACAACTGTTATGCTTCTAATTCAAAGTAATTTTGAATTCAACTTAACGAATTCAAAAACTTTGAAGAGGGTCTTGTAGAAGCATAAAATGTGTGCCTCAAATATATGGAGCTATTTCCTACAAGAAGATCCAACAAGCAGAAAAATAGTGCACTTTCTACTTGTCTGGAGACTGGCGCACTTTCCATTATTTTCAGAGGATGGCGTATTATTCAAAGAACAGAAAAGTGGCGCACTTTCTTACGAAAGTTGGCGCACAAACGATCGTTCTCTCTCAAGCATTTAATGCAACAGATTGACAGCTGACATATGCAAAAACCGAAGAGTCAAAAGTTTTCATTACAGCGAAGCAGCGGTAGGAAGACCCAGGTTGTCGTTTAGCGACCCATTAGCAGTGCAAACCCTTCAAAAGTGCGCCACTGTGCCATTTTCTTCAAAGTACGCCGCAGTGCTCTCTTCGAAAATGCGCCACAGTGCCACCCGTGCCCCATAGTGCCACTCCCTTCAGAAGTGCGCCACAGTGCCACTCCTTTCAAAAGTGTGCCACTGTGTCATTTTCTTCAAAAGTGCGTCATAATGCCACTCCCTCCAAAAGTGCGCCAAAATGCCACTCCCTCAAAAATGCACCATTGTGTCACTCCTTTCAAAAGTGTGCCACTGTGTCATTTCCTTCAAAAGTGAACCACTGTGTCATTTTCTTCAAAAGTGTGCCGCAGTACCATCTCTTCGAAAATGCGCCACAGTCCCACCACTTCGAAAATTGTGCCACAGTGCCACTCCTTTCAAATGTGCACCACTGTGTCATTTCCTTCAAAAGTGCGCCGCAGTGTCACTCCTTCAAGAGTGTGCCGCTGTACCACTCCTTTAAAAGTGCACTGCAGTATCATTCCTTTCAAAAGTGCGCTGCAATGCCACTCCTTAAAAAATGTGCCAGTCTCCAGACGAATTCTAAAGTGCGCATATTATCCACCAACAGTGAGTGATTATAAGTGCGTGTTATACATGCCGTACTTCACGTGAAAGGTGTACAAATAACTGTCCCCCATGACCTACGCTTTTCTCGCATAGGAAGCTACGTGTCAAGCAGGCAGCAAGTTGTGCACCCACTCATGCAGAATATGGGATGTTAATCCACCAAAAGTGCGCGCATAATGGTAAAACAGTGTTGAATGTGCAAAGTGCACGCATATTCTCATAACCGTTCTTAAACTCTATAAATATTGGTTCTTTGCAACCTACGGAGACAGATAGAGGGCACATACGGAGAGACATATCCACACATACCTACATACAGAGGGAACTACCTACACTTGCACAGAGAGGAGAACACACAGAGATGGGGAGAAAGGAGCTAGAATTCTCAACTCCTTGAAATTCAAGAGCAGAGCTAGAGATTCCTTTCAGTTCTTCGTTGTTGTGTGCAGTTCTTTATCAACGTGTGCATTTCTTCATCGTCGAGTAGTCCAAGGAGTAAAGTGATCGTCAGCAGATCAGATCTCTATAGCTATACTTTCCCAGAATCAAAGAATCAATTGTACTTAGATCCATGTTTAGGATTCATTTATACTCTTCTTTCTTTACTTTTAAAAAACAGTTTGTAAACACGAAAAGTTTCCTCGTTTAAAACTTTTTTGTCACCAAACACTAGTTTTATGAATCACAATGATACCTCGAACGGAGTCAATCAAAATCCAAGTTATTTCCAATCCCACTCAAAACCATCAAGCACGATCTATTTAATCTACCGACTAGCGTTCAAGTCCTATCGTCCATTTCGTTCGTGCCAAATACCAACTTTCTAGCGCACATTCACCGTTCCAAGTCCTAACTCTAAGTGTTGCTGCCCCAGCTTTTTCGTTCACTCAAGCGATACTATAAAGTCGGTCACACAAGTTCTTTCACTCGTCATTGGGTCGTCTGCCTAACTACTAGGTCAGCTCACAAGATCATAGCTACATGTTCAAGTTCACAATTATTTTAGCGTGCAAATTCATTGCATGATGCTCATCCCAATTCCTAAGGTCAAATCATTGTTCATTCGTTCGGAATATTCTACCCAAGCTCGTTTCACTCATATTTCTAACCATCGAGCAGTGATCTTTCTATTCACATCAACACGTTCGTTGCTCAGGATTCGAGTCCATTCAGCAAAGTCGTTCCTAAGACACGTTCGTAGGTATGCAAATATATCATTTTGGTGGATAAATTAGCAAAGCAAGATGCTAGTCAGTGCCCAGACAACTACCACCATATCAAAAACTATATAGACAATATGTATCTCGGAAGAGTGGGTGAAATGACAAAAAATAATTTTTGGCTAAAAGATGATGTATCCGTAGGTATGCATGTAGATGAAGAAGGAGAGGATGACTAAAAGCATGGTGGACCCCACAACTATCATGAAGAAAATAATAAAGCAAAGTAATATTTTGAAAAGATATAAATCTACTAGAATAAAGAAAAAGAAGAAAAGACCACTGACTAAATGGGAGACAGGTTGCAGAATATGGCAAAGGATCCTTTTACACTGGCGAGATATGCGGGATGGTTTTGATTTAGCCCCACTAACGCTACACCATCAACCACTACCACCACCATGATCATGAGAATTTTCTTTCCTAAAAGCTGAAATAGATTGATAACTTCTGGACATCGAGAGGTGCCAGTTGTGATACCTGGTATTGTAAGTCATATAGGACATTTTGTAACTATAAATAAGGGAGTGATTCCCAAAAGACTAAAGAGGGATGAAGTAGAATCCTCAAACACTAATGGAGTTGAACAAACTCATAATGCCCAGATGGCGAACAACCAAAAATTTCAGGCGAGCAGCCAAAACACTCAGATAAATAATAGCCAGGCGAACAACCAATTTCCAATAAAAAATTATCAGGGCACTGTTTTTGCTGGATCTCCATAGAGACCACTAAGACCCTTTGTAGGAACACCACCTGGACATAACATGCCACGACCACCTTGTAGTGAAGTTCTCATAAAAAGTTGGTATAATATAGATATAGAAAAAAGAGAAAACCATATGGGACAGATTTAATGGATGCTATAAAGCTATGCAAATTAGAGACATCAAAGATACTAGTTATTGGCTCTCACAGATTAAGAGAGTACTAGGTTATTCTTGTTGTTCTAAATATAATGAGGACATAAATGCCAAATTTGGATGTCCATCCGAATACGGAGGATGGCAGAAAAGGAAAAATAATTTTTTTCGGAAAAAAGGAAAAGGTATAGCCAAGTATAAGATCACTAGGAAGAAGTGGAAGCCTAATTTTAAGAAACAACATAAGAAGTTCGAAAAGAAGAAGTTCATTAAAAGGAAAAAGTTTCGAAAAGGATGTAAATATTTTAAGTGCAATAAGGAATGACACTTTGCTAATGAATGCCCTAATAACATACAAACTATAGTCATTAATAACCAAGAAGGTTTTGTATTGTTTACCCCATTCCTACTACAAATTCAGATAATGTGTAATACTCTAGGAATTAAATCCTATTGAAGATAACCTTCTTTGATACCAATTGAAGGCAACTATAGGGGGGGCTGAATATAGTTCATGTCAATAATTACCAAATAAAACAATTATGAGTATGACTAAGTGAATTAACAACTAGTAATTATGCAAGCGATAAGATAAGTATACGGAATATAAGAACTAAGCTTGCAAGTAAGTAAAGCAATAAAAGCAATCAGAAGACACCGATATTTTTATATTGGTTTTTCTCTTGGAGGACTAATCCAGTCCTGAGAACTCTTGCTCGGAGTTAAATCCACTATCAAGTGAAACATAAGCTTTGATCCGAAGACTTGCAACTTCTCACAACTTGTGCTTTGATACGAAGAGCACGCTGACTTCACACTTCTTGAAAGGAAGGCGATCATGGAATTTTTCAAGCTTTGTACAACTCGAACAACTTCTAACCAACTCGAACTTGGCACCTAGAAACCCGGAAGTTGTTGCTTTGGAGATGGAGAATATTATAGCTCAGATGGAGAGAGATGTGAAAGTGAATGAGTTGATCAAAATGGAGTAGAATGGAGCTTTATTTACAGGATGCTGGGGGGACCGAGTTCGGGTCGAGTTCGGTCCCCTATGTTCATAAATTTGAACATTGAGCTCCTTGTCTGGAGGAAGACCTAGTTTTTAGGGTTTACCAAATCAGGGCTGACCGAGTTCGGTCTGAGTTCGGTCTGCCTATTTCCATAATGTTGTTGGCAGGTTTTGGACTGTTAGGACTTTGGTCATTTAGGTATGGATTTGGGTTTTTGGCTATTTAAAGTGGACTGAGATACGTGAAATGGTTGAGCCTCTAATTGCCAAGTACGACTCGATGTACATCATTTCCTAGACTCAATAAAATAAAAATTACAGACTCAAAAAATACTGTCTTTTATCCAAGTAGCAGCTTGACTTCAGTGATGTAACAGCAATGTAGCAATTCGCAGTTTTTGGGCCATATTGAGTCATACAATATCATTGTTTAGTCGATTATCAAAATCGGGTTGAGTGTGACCAGTTTGGGTCAACACCAAGCACACACTAACAATCATCCCTCTCTTAGACTACTAATCCAACCCGACCTCACTCTCTACGTTAGCTTTATTCACCCCTTTAGTAACGTGGGAGCTAATACGAAAAGAAGTCTCTTTCTCGGAACCAGACATCCTCTTCCTTGTCTTCAGCGGCAATGGTATATGATCAACAACGTGGATTAACTCAAGCCATTTGGTATTCAACATAGTGAGTTGACGATCCTTAGCCTGATTTTCGTGGTCATCCTCTACTACTATATCGTACTCGTCCGAAGCAACCGTCGAACTCGCAGCAATACAAGTTTTAACTATAAATATTAGATAATTGAATATCTGCATATTTGGAAATAGCTATTTTATTTATATGAAATTAAAATTCCACAACAAAATTGTTTCTAAGTTGTAACTTTTATCCTTATTTTAAGCAAAAATACTATAAAGTGTTCGCCACGTGTTCTTATTTAGAGTATTCGTGCATGATTTCAAATGAAAATACAAGGACACATAACGACACCTACCCTTATTCGGAAAGTGTCCATGTCCAATTTCAAATGAAAGTACGAGGACACGTAAAACTGAGTGTCCAACATATATCTGGAGTGTGTCCGGCACTGGACACTTTAGTAAGATTAGTTTCCGAATGAGACGATTATGCATTTGTTATTCTTGTGGAAGTGGCTTAGAACATAAGCTAATGTGAGAGACGTGAACGTTCTAATCCATAGGTGTGTCAGCTAAACGACAACCAAGAAAGCGGAAGTTCTCTAAGATATCTAAACAATAATTCCTCTGAGATATCTAATCACATTAATGTTTATTCCGTCCATATTATCTTAGATTCTCAGTTACTTTCGATCATCTCTAAAATATATCTTTACTCAACTATCATTTTTTTTCTGAGGTCAAAGTGGAGAAAGGCATTGGAAGAAGAGAATAAAAGCACAGGTGAAAAATGTCACCTCCGACTTGGTAGACCTGTGGAAGGGAAGAAGTTAGTAGGGTGCAAATGAGTGTTTACCATCAAACACATGTAAGATGCAACGAGGTGAGGTATATAAGGCCATATTAATGGAGAAGGATTGTACACAGACCTGATGAATGACCTACATGGAAACCTTCTCCCCAGTAGCAAAATTGAACACCATTAAGGTGTTACTCTCCTAAGACGCAAATCCTTTTCTTAGATTTACAAATGCCTTATTAAATATTGACCTACTAGATGCATGAGTCCATCATGGTGAGTGTATAAGATGTCTGAGACTCTGGAAGCCAAAATGAGGACAAATGTCCCTAAAACAATCATATAACAGACTTTTTTCTAATCCATCGTTGACCAATGCACTAAAGCAATCAGATCGAACACATATATGGATTATCGATGTGGAAAGCGTGATGTGGTACCTGACAGTTCTTTGCATCTAGATCAAAAGTATCTTGGCTTGGCTTGGCTTGGCTTGGCTTGGCTTGAGCTTTTACATCAATTAACTGTTTTGTACTTGTCAACTTTTTTGTACTTGTTAGTTGTCATGTATAATCATGTTAACTTCTTCTCTCTCTTTTTGTTGGTGTTATCATTTTGTCTTGTTCTTTCTTTATGTCTCTGGCAAATGACCATTCATTGTTTAGCATTTGTATAAGTTTACAGGCATTTTCTTAATTGGCTGATCTTTCTTACATTTGACAGATTATTGTTCTCAATGAAAAAACTGAATCTCGAACAGTCAAGTTGGCCCTTTCTTTGACTGAAGCATGTATGGCAATGGAAATAATTTCATGTTCCAGTGACCGATCGAAAAACAAGCAGAATGCACTTGTTCTCTTGCTAAAATCAGGGCAAATATGTCTATATAATGAGTCAGAGATTGAAAATTACATGTTGCAATCTCAAACTAAATCTATCCCTTCTCCACCTAACCATTTTGTGGTGAAGCTACCATTTGGCGATTCAAGCATTTCTGTTGCTAAAGTTTACACAGACTACACAGCTCAGTCAATTCTTATGGATGAGGTATATTCACTCTGAAAAACCTTTCTCTATTTCACTATCGAGTGTCCTGTATTCCTTGGTGATGTAATTGTGTTATCTTCTTCCTGACTAGGAACACCTTTTGTTAGTCAAAAAGTACTCTCATCTCTTTTCAGTAGATAAGAGGGACAAGGATCCAAATCATTCAAGTTCTAGCCACTTCAGTGGATTTACAAATACAAGGAGCATATACATAACAGGACACCAGGATGGTGCAATAAATTTTTGGGATTCTTCATGCCCCCTATTTTTACCAATTCTATCAATAAAACAACAGGTACATATCTATAGGCTACAGATAAATTACAGTTATGCAGAGTGTAAGAGTAATATGAGAATATTGGCATTTTGTCTGGCAAGTATTCAAGGGATCCTAGTTTATTCACCACAGACGCACACAGACACGCTCAAATACCAATAGACATTCTTACACATGCATGCACGCAGGCACGGACACTCATATTTATCCATCAGTCCATCCGTAGATACATGATCCATATAATAACCCGCACAACATATAAGTATATATAATGAGCTTTTCCTTTGGAGGATCCACTTTGTAATTGTATAGGTTGAGGACCTGTTTGTAACAGAACAACTTTTTTAAGTCCATCCATACATTCTCTTCCTGATGCCTCCAATTTTAAACAGAGTGAAGACAACAATTCTTCCATAACAACATTGCATTTTGATATCTCATCTCAAATCCTTGTCACTGGAGATCAGAATGGATGGGTGAGCTGCTGATTTTGTTGGTAGATGAAGCTAAAGTTCGTCCTAGGATGTAGCCTCTTGAATTTCACGAGTTCAATTTTATTTTATCTAGGCTCGCATTATCACATTCAAGAAAGGCCGACATTCTTCAGAGAACATGTTTTCCTTTCTACAAGGTACTATCAAGGTTTTTTTAATATATTATGGTGATACATTTTCCATACTGATTCATCTTTCTATACTGACAGAAAATCCAGTTTTACATTCATAATTTTCGGCTTTTGAAATTTAATGTCTTTTCATTGTATAACTAGGTGGTTTTGTACGTTTATGTCGCCCATAGCTAGCCTTACAATAAACATATGGAGCATTCACTTTATAAATTGGTTTAATGATTGGATGTTTTACTAATTTTTCCTTGAAGAGGAAATATCTTTTGTGCTTAACATTTTCCTCCTTGGTTTCTAGGTAGCAAACTCTTGTAGGAAGTTATTTGATCTTTATCCTTACAAATACTGGAACTATTGTTGAATCTTCGTGAATCCTACCTCAGAAAGCACAATGATTGATGAGGAAATTGTATTATTTAGTAATTACTAAAGATACAAAAAGTTCATGAACAAATTCAAGTATACAAACTTTCCCTTTTGACTTGTTTCTTATGGCTAGAAAAGGATAACATGGGAAAGACCTCTAAAGAAACGAATGATTGTGATGCTTCAGAAGCACTGAGGAAATCCGTGTCCCTGAAGATGGTGATAGTGATCCTTAGGATGCGTGTCTACAGCTTCACCCTTGCATATTGTTAGATGTACAACTGCTATACCTTTGAGTAAGAGAGATTTGCGCAGGTCCCACATTCTTTGCTCCAACATGAAAGGCGGGGAGAAATCCTGCAAGTATAACGGATAATCGAGGTAGACCAACAGATGGAAAGAAACATATTTACATGGAAACCCAAATCGGGAAAACCCATGGACAAGACATACTTTGACATAGTTTGTAGTATTGGCCGATACCGATATGATATGGCCAATACCGATACGGTTTGACATTTTCCGATCTGATACCGACCGCTTCCAATACTAACCGATATCGACGTTGAGGGTTTCTTGTCCAATCAATTCGACAGAGAAAATTGAACGAAAAAGATAGAAAAAATGAAAAAATAGCATCAATGCAATGATTCATGTTATAGTGTATCGATATGATTCCTTATTGATAAATTGTTAACCATTAACATTATCATTTGTCGAAGTTTTATACCTATAAACTCATAACATTCTTCCATATTAATATTATTCCATTTAAAACTAATGAGAAGAAAATATAATATATAAATTATGTCTAAATGTATCAAATATTCTTTTAGCTTTTTAAAAGATGTTTTATCATTTTTATCTTTCCGAAACGAATAATCCAATACTTCGACCTGAAACTTCTAAAATAGTTGAAACCGTCGTTCCCGATACTCACAGGAAGGGACTGAAACGATCCCGAGGCCAATATTTCGAACCTTAGTATTTTCATATGATTCAGTATACAAGACCTGATTGCTTGTTATAAGCCCCCAGAAATCCTAAACTAGTTAGGATAAGTAATAGACAAAATCCTCAAAAATACCCTCTAACTAATTTCGGGTACAAAAAAATATAATATACACCAAAAAAAATTCAGGACTCGGGGGATCCTTCTGCTGGTGTAGCTGAACCGACTTGGGGACCAGACGATTTAATTAGGATTCAAACATTCCAAGAGCTAGTTCTTCAATGATGGGGGTATCAGTCTAAATGTGGTCTCTCATAAATTCTGCAAACTTTGAGCTATACCTATTATCATATAAGGTTTTATAGGTTGACAAGACCTGGTAGTCACCCAAAGGTGTGTGGTCCCTATTCAGTTAATGTATTTCGACTACATTGGTATGTTTGTCCTTCCCATAGACGTTGCACTATGGAGGCCATATTTCTACAAATGCGATTATTGGTATCGGAATCGGTATGGACCCTTCATATCGGTATCGGACCCTGCATATGAATATTGATATCAACAATATCGATAGTATTCTCGGTTTCGGATCAGAGTATTGGTTTTTTTTTGTATCGGAAAGCAAATGATTATTAATAAATGATTATTTTTTTATACATTTAGTTATAATTTTCTCTGTCGAATTGATTGGGAAAGAGACCCCCCAACGTTGGTATTGGCCGAAATGACTGGAAAAGAGACCCCCAACACCCTTGTTGATTGGTCTTTTTTTCAATTTTCTCTGCCGAATTGGCTGAAAAAGGAAGCCCCAAAGTCGGTATTAGTCAGTATCGGTAGCGGCCTGTATCGGAAGGGACATGCAAACTATATCGGTATCGACCGTATCGTATGGTGTCGGCTGATACTGCAAACTATGGCGAGTGACCAATTTTTGAAGGACAAACATCCATTCATTTGCAATTCGATGGGAAGAAAGTGGTGTTAGCCCATTCCAAATCAAAGGAGTCATAAGAGCACCCCAAGAGGCAATTACACCTTCCATGACCAAGAAGCCTCCTTGTCACAGGTTATCTGCCCGTGCGTTGCATCGAATTCCCATTGGTTTTAGGCATAGTATGTTGACTCCCTTGCACAACATCAACATGACTTTTATATTGGTATCTACCAAAAGATAGATATGGTATATTCAGTTGTTGATACGTTCCTAGGCATGATTTTCATTCATCATTTCATCTGGTTGTTTAATGGAATATTTTCATGTAACCTTGTTACAAACTCCTTTTATTTTAACATTCAATCATTTTAATTCAACATACTAAACTTTGTATTTTGTAACAGCAAAGCAAGACAGCAACTACACCAGTCGCACTATAAAAGTCAAAGGAGCTATACAGTCCGTCAGCATTAATACTGAATCAAATCGTCTTGCCATTGGCACAGATAAAGGCTTTGTAAGTTCCTATGTGTATTATCTTGTTTTTATTGTGTACTATACACTTCTATTTTTCTTAGACAAGTTTGAGAACATTTAAGGCTTTACTTTTTCCTGATAATTGGGTTCAGAAACAGATAAAAAACATTGGACTATTGAATTTTTTTTTTCCTTAGATATCACTTTCATTTTGTGACTGACTTTTACACTAATAACCAACTTAGCAATAGCTTCCTCCACTCTCTGGTCGGAATTTCAACTGGTTTTTCTTTTCGAGAAGGTGAGAGGGTAATCCTCCCCCATGCTTCACTGAAGAGTGCTTTAATGAAAAGGAGAGAATACTACAAAATAAACCCCAGTAACATTCTAACAAGTCCCAACTAAAGAAGTCTACAATTCGGAAAAAATTCTTCACAGCTCTTCCATTCATCATTCATACATGATTTTATTCAAGAAGTTGTTACAAATAGATAACAAGTTACAAATGTACAAGTGAAAAAATTACCAATAGATAAGTTGATCTCCATGAAACAAAATAGGATAGGGTGAGAACATTCTGTAGATTGATCTGGTATTTTGTATGTAGTTCGTTTTTGACTTCTATACTCCCCCTCAAACCGGTCGACAAGTGAGACCAGATACTTTGGTTTGTTGACTGACAAAGTTGTCCCTCGTTAACGGTTCCATAAAAATGTCAGATAGATGCGAGGAGGACGGAACAAATATAAAGAGCGACAATAGAACCAAGGGCAACCTTTTCCTGAACAATGTGATAATCGATCTCGATATGCTTGGTCTGAGCATGAAACACCGGATTGGTAGTGATATGTAATACATACATATTGCCGGAGAAAGGCAGTGAGAGCTGAGGTTGTAATTCCAATGTCACCCAATATGTATGAAATCCAAGTTCGGAGTAGCAGAGGCAAGAGCCCTGTATTCTGCTTCAGCTATGGATCGGGCCACAGCGGGCTGTTTCTTGGTGCACCAAGAAACACGGTTTGAGCCAAGGAGAGCACAATATCCAGTGGTAGAACGGAGAGTGAGTTGGCACCCGGCCAATCTGGATCGGCAAAGGCAAATAAATCAAGAGAGCTACGTGAAAGAATGCGAAAGCTGAGCTGTACGGTACCGGGAACATGTCAGAGTATACGATGGTCTTTGACCATCTGATAGTGAGCAACTGTTGGGGTGTGCATATGTTGGCAGACTGTGTTCACCGCTAGCGAGAGTACTGGACGTGTAAGGGTAAGATACTGAAAGCACCAACATTGCTTTGAAAATTTGAGGGATCTTTGTACTGCTGGTCTCCAATTTTTTTTTTTTTTGGTGGCAGCTTGATAGCAATGGGAGTGGTGATTGGTTTGCTTCATAGAACGCTAAGATAGAAGAGAGGCATATTTGGTTATGATGGGAATAGTCCATCAGAGAAGCGATCGACTTCAATACCCAAAAATTACTGAAAGTACCAACATTGCTTTGAAAATTTGAGGGATCTTTGTACGGCTGCTTTCCATTTTTTTTTTTTTTGTGGCGGCTTGGTAGCAATGGGAGTGGTGATTGGTTTGCTCCACAGAACACCAAGATAGAAGATCAGAGACATATTTCGTTATGAGGGGAATAGTCCATCAAAGAAGCGATTGACTTCAATACCCAACAAATATTGAAGGGGGGCCAAGATCTTTCATTGATAATGCTTGACCAAGATTGTCCAACAGTTGCGGGGAAGCACCAGTGAGAGCTATGTTATCCACATAAAGTAACAAGATGATGATATGGCCATCATGACGGTAAATGAGCATGATGCATCATCATTAATGCAGATGAATCCATACCTAGGAAGACAAGTCTTGCTTCGAATTATCCAGAATTGTTTTTCTACAAGATAAAGTTATGCATACAAAGCAATAACATAATGGCAAGCAAGTGTCCATTACATATCCAATACTAATAGAGATCTCATGAATACAAGTGTGGATAATGAGAATAAGAAATACTTAACATGTGCCTTAATCAAGTATTAACAATTAGTAATTATTTAATCAGAAATTTAATCGATTAGCCATAATCAAAATATTCAATTAATCATTTGGCTAACAACCTAGAGGTCGAAGGCCCATTTTGGGCAGAGAAATTGATTCATGCAGTATAGTTTTTTTTAGATTCACTAAAATGCACGCAAGAGGAACTGAAACTGGATAGTCGAAGACCCATTTTGGGCAGAGAGATTGATTCATGCACTATAGTTTTTTTAGATTCACTATAATGCATGATAGTCTGGTACCATATTAATGTCCCTTCCACTACAAAATTGTAGAGTTGAGTGAGGGTGGAGAGTAATATATATATATATATATATATATATATATATATATATATATATATATTTTTTTTTTTAATGTCCATTATTGGCCTACTCGGAACCGTGGTAGAGCCACCCAGCCAACCCGAGCGGAATGAGGTCTACAACCCAGAGTGCTCAACAGAGACCCCCCCCCCCCCCCCCTTCCGCGGAGATGGACCTACAACCCGGGTCACCCAACAGGGAGCCCCCACCCCATCCAAGTAGGCTTGGCATGTCCGTGGCACAAAGTCACCCAACCGGCGTCCAAGGGGGGGCTCGAACCGTGGTCTCCCCCACAGGAATCCCCGTTGTAACCACTAGGCCACAACCCTTGGACAACATATATATATATATATTAAGAATTGTGTTCTAACTTCTAAGGTTATCTTTAACCAGAAGAATTTCAGCCTCTTCAGGTAAATGTCCCAGCACCTGTCTTACTGGTGGTAATTCCCATGTGATAAGTAGCTTCCTCTGTATATCTTTTTGGAGAAAGGGATTCGGTGTAAGTAACATGTGCTGTTGCTAGGATATAATTTTCTAATTATCTGATAAAATAGCAAGATAGTGGTATGGCCATCATGACGGTAAATGAACATGATGCATCAGCAATACTGCAGATGAATCCATACCAAATAAGAAAGTAGCTAAACTTGTCGAATCACTCCCTAGGCGCTTGTTTGAGCCCATATAAAGCATGCTTGAGTAAGCAAACAGTCCCAGGGAGAACTGAATCACGGAAGCCAGGTGGTTCTTCCATATAGACAGGAACATTAAGACCGCCGTGTAAGAAAGCAATCTTGACATCTAATTAACGAATTGGCCATTCTCTGACAGTAGAAACAGTTAGAACAATGTGAATACTACCTAGTTTGATTACCAGACCAAAGGTTTCCAGATAATCGACAGCCTTCTCATGATGGATTCCTTTTGCATCAAGTCTGGCTTTTTCGATCAAGTGATCCATCTACTCAGAGCTTTGTTTTGTACATTGACATCTCCAATTTTTATGGTGGTTTCAAGATCCTTCATGATTCATGTGTACTAGTGAGGGAAAAAGTATGGAGGAGATCAGAAAGTTAAAAGGAAAAGTATATAGATAGGAGTATTACCTGTAGAAAACTGCAGAGAGGAAAAAAAAAATATCTCTGAGAGCAAGAAATGGTAACATTCATGGGTCAGATGTCATGACCCGCACCCGGAAAATCGGACATGAGTCGTGGGTACGTCTAGCCTACGCCGCAGAATCGGCGGTAGAACGTTGTCTAGGTCACAACTATCTATATCTCACAATAATCTGTCAAGATAACCTCCCCAAAAGGAGGACAACATTACAATATATACATAAACTCAATCACAATAACTAGGGGAAGAGTAAAAGCATGATAAGATATCAACAAAGAAACAAAGAACCAAAGAGAGCAAGTACAATATCCAAAATATACAGTCCAAGTCTAAGAGTCTATAACATCTCACAGAAGAAGCAAAATAAATAATACAGTCAACCAAAACCAACTGGGAACAAACCCAGTGAAACCCACCTAGCTATACTAGGGCGCTAGCGGCATCTCCTCAGCTGGGACGGGCTCCTCCTCTATCTCAGGGTCGCAACAATCGTCGACGCCTAGCCCGTAGTAAGTCGGACAAAAGTCCTCAGGATCCTCTGGAAAAAATATATACAGTCAGGATTGGAGCAAAGTACATAACTCTGAAAGCAACTCCAAATACATGGTAAGGTGTATATGACTAGCAATAGAAAAGAATACAAGATGCACAGGAAAGTAAATACATGGTAGAACTGATAAAGTAACTGCAATGTAAAACCGAAAAACAATACAAGTAGTACAGAAGTAACTGCATGTGATAAAATAGGAATACTAGCTAAGTACCTTGAGCACAAGTTCGTTATGTGATCGGCTTGGGTTGCACATAATTTATTCTACGATAACTCCGTTATGCGTGAGTTGCATAATCGACATACACATGAATACTGTTTGGATTTGATCACATAACGAACTTCTACTCCCCCCCACTAATATTCTTGGATCCAACCACGACACGCTACGTACATGATAAATAACTTGCGCACATGAAAGCGAGAGCACATGAAGCACATGAGAATCAATACCCAAAGCACATGATGAAATACACGTGATAGAGTACCCGCTGAACATGGTAGGGGGGATAACATCTCATGACGGGATCCAACTAGTACCAGCTCGTGAAACAATGTGTCAGAATCAAGTATTAACAGCTCTAGAACAGGTGATATATACGCTATCATGAAATGGAAACAATCAGAGGTAGGTACTCGCCTGACGTCCTGAGCAACTGGTGAGGATCGAGATCCGGACTGGCGTCGCAAGGACCTATTACGAAAAGTAAGGTTAAACGGGGTTCTAAAGAGTTAAACAGATATAAAATAACTAAAAACAAGCTTCTAGGGTTGTTCTAGGTCAAACGGGTCAAACCGGTAAAATCTGGGTCAAAAGTCATCCGGGGTCCAAAAAGTCAACTCTAGGCCGAAACTAGGTCAAATGTTGACTTTGGCGGTCAACCGGGTCAATTACGGTCAACTCTAGGTCAAACTAGGGTGCCCCTAAAATTCTAGGTCAAAACTAGCTCATTAAGCTAGTAAACCCTCAAACTCGCCTCTTTGAGATACCGGGATACCCTCGGTATCCGATGTCTCAACCTACGCTATATACCCCATCTAAACCCACTAATATATATCATAACACACACATATATATATATATATATATATATATATATATATATATATATATATATATATATATATAAAAGCAACTCTAACCCCATTCCTAGGCAAAAAGCCCAATACCTCGTCCCGATATCCATTACCTTGAGTATCTCAAGGTATTGAGATACCTCTAGCCTTACCCCTCTCTAACTCTAACTAACTAGCTAACTATCTATATATATTTATATATACTACTATATGTAAACATCAATATATATATATATATATATATATATATATATAACCTAGTATATAGGCAATACCTCAATACCTTCAATACCTCAAGGTATTGAAATCCAATACCTCAACTTACCTTACCCTTCTCATCTCACCAACTATGCATCTAACTACACCTATATATATATATATATATCTCTAACTATATATATATATATATATATATATATATATATATATATATATATATAATCTCTCTCTCTCTCATAGCTAGCAGCTAAAAGGGGGAGGGTTATTGCTGTTGTTGCTGCTACTGCAAACTGCTGCTGCTGCTGCTACTGCCAACTGCTGCTACGGCTAACTGCTGCTGCTCTCTCCCTCTTTCTCATCTCACTCTCTCTTCCCCTCTCAACTCACTCTCTCTTCCTCTCTTCCCTTCTCACTCACTCACTCACTCAACACTCACACACACTACACACATACACATATGTGTAAACGCACACACACTATGCATATATATATATATAAACCCCACACTCTCCCACACTCACATACTCAAACCTCCACACACACACACACACACATATATATATATACACTTATATATCTACACGTATATATATATATATATATATATATATACAAACACACACACACATACATATAAATATACCTATATATATATATATATATCTCATATACATATATATATCTATATAGGCACACTACATACAAACACACACACAACCACACACCAATACACACACTCACCCATATACATATATATATATATATATATATAACTCGTAAACCCTAATACACACTCCCCAAGGCTAAACCAACCCGCGCACAAGCCCGAAACCTAGAAACCAAGTCGAAATGGCCATTTGGTCATTTCGACGAACACTTGGAGTGTGGCTTGCGATACCTCGCGAAACACACACCAAACCTAATCGGAATCGACCCAAAATTTACCCACTAGTTTTAATTGATGTCTAGAACCTCACAAAAATGCTAACTCTCCGATTCTAGGTCCATGGTAAAATTCCACATGTGTGTGGAATCCATGTCGAAGGAAAACCCCCAAATCGTCCGAAACGTCCAAAACTCCGCGATACGACGTCGCGTGTCCGAACGGGGACACGAACCTACCCTCAAGACACCCAAGCACGTCTACCTAGGTCCGTCTAACCTAGGGCAACACCCAAAATGGGCTAATCTCGGATTTCATCCGAAATTGACACAAAACCCTATGTCAAAGTCTCCAAACCCATCCAAACAAGTTCTAACTTCCTCCCATGGGTAGCCCTAAGGTCTAGTAAGGTTCTAAACTACTAATTACACTATATTAGAGTAATCACTAAGTGGAAAGTTAGGGTTTACCTCTTGGGAGTTGAAATCTCAAGGCCAAAGTCTCCTAAAACCCTAAAATTCACCACACCAAGCCTCCAAACCAAGCTTCTACACCAAATCTAGGCTCTACACACCTAGGTTAGAAAGAATGGAAGGTTAGGGTTTGCATTAATGAGAGAAGTAAATGAAGGAAGAGAGGGAAGGTGGAATTACTTACTTGGAATGGAGAAAAGTAAATGAAGGAAGTAAGGAAAGAGAATGGAGGGAGGAAAGTGAAGTGGAAAGGAATGAAAAGGAAGGGGGGGGGCATGTAGGAAAAGTTAGGGTTAGGGTTTGAAGCCTAACACAAAGACCACAATACCCCTCCCTACAAGTCATGCTAATTAGGGTTTGGGTTTGGGGTTCCAAAAGCATTCTAAGTAAACCCTAATCACTACAACTAACTAATTAAAATATAAATAACTACTCTAAACTAATAAATAAGTCTGACAATGGTGTTGGTTGGTTCTGACAAGGGTCCACTAGGGTCTGACATGGGTCCAGACCAAGGTTCAAAGTATCGGTATCGGAATCGGTATCGGACAATTCCTATGAGTATCGGGATCGGCGGTATCGGTAGTATCGGCGGTTTCGGATCGGAGTATCGGATTTTTTGGTATCAGAAAGCAAACAACTATTAGTAAATTATTAACATTTTAGAGAATATATTTTATACATTTATGCATAATTTAAAGTATTTTCAGTATTGTTTCTTAGTATTTTTGATATTGAATGAAATAGTAGTCATCCTTGTCGATTGATTTATATGCGATAGTCATCCTCTTTTATATGTTTTTACAACCTTACTATGCTTTTACATCCTTTCTAATTGGTCTTTTTAATTCAAATTTTTTTGCCGAATTGACTGGAAAAGAGACCTCTAATGTCGGTATCGGTCAGTATCGGGTATCGGTCGGTATCGGATCGGGACATGCCAAACTGTATCGGTATCGGCCGTATCGGATCGGTATCGGCCGATACTTTAAACTATGGTCCAGACTAGCCAAAACCCTAAAACAACTAATAAAAATAAATAAATCCAACTAATTAAATATTAATACAAATATTTATGATCAATACACAATTTACCAAATTAAAATTTAAAAAAAAATCCTATTTTTAGAATTAGGTAGTGACATCAGACTATCTTCAGAGGGAGATGCAGAGAATCAGCACGCGAAAACTGTCAATGCTTTAGAAATAACCAGCTGCAGGATAGCATTGATTTTAATGCATCCAAATGTATCATTGTTGTTAAAGTCTCTCCCACTACACTAAAACTCTTAGTATTGTAGTGAGGGTCGAGGGTTATATTATTTAATTTATTCTAAACACCCCTACAGGTCGAAGGCCCATTTTGGGCAGAGATATTGATTCATGCAGTATAGTTTTTTTTTTATATTCACTTTAAATGTGTGCCAGAGAAACTGAACCTGGATTGTCTGATACCATATTAATGTCCCTGCCACTACACCAAAATTTTAGAGTTGTAGTGAGGGTTGAGAGTAACATACATATATTATTCTAAACAATTGTGTTCTAAGGGTATCTTTAACCAGAAGAATTTCAGTCTGTTCATGTGTCTCGGCACCTGTGTTACCAGTGGTAATTCTCAGGTGATAAGTAGCTTCCTCTATATCTCTTTTTGGAGAATGGGAAAGAAAATGTTTTCCTTATTCAGTATAATATGTGCTGGTTGCTAGGATATCTTTTTCCAATTATCTGATGTGTTGGTTTGTCAGTGAAATAGGTGCACATACTAAGTTGTAAGATCAATCATTTATAAGATGTAATACTGTTCCTGAAACTATTCTTTCTGGTAGTATGCTATATGCATTCATATTTCAGTAATATATTTTAGAATTCATTTAACATTATTTTCATCTCCCAGATATTTGTGTTTGACATAGAAGGCACCAATATATTGTATCAAAAGCAGCTCCCAAGCCACGTTTATACTGGTATCTGCTCTATGCAGTTTGAGAATTGTAACCACAATGGCTATGCCAAGAATGTTCTGTTAGTAGGCATGCAAGATTCATCAATTTTGACTCTTGAAGAAGATACCGGAAATGAATTGAGCCCCAGTATCCATATTAAGAAATCATCAAGAGCTTTATTGATGGAGACATTAGGTTAGTATGTTTCATGTACCTTTCATCTTCATAGGATTAAAATCGTGATGAGATACAGTAGGAGCTGATGAGATTGATTATGAATGCAGCTGTCTCACCTGACGGAGAATGCAGCTCCGGATCAGGCTACCAGGATACAAGGAAAGAAAACTATGTCGGAGATTCTATTACGAAGCAGTCACTATTATTGTTTTGCTCTGAAACTGCTGTGCGTCTTTACTCATTAAGTCATGCAATCCAGGTATAATCTTTTACTCTATTGCTTAACTTACTATAACATTAATAGAAAGTGTAGAAAATAACTTTATTGCTTGTAACATTTTTTGCACTTAGGGGATCAAGAAGATTCATGGTAAGAAAAAATTTAGTGGAACATGTTGCTTTGCGTTGATCGTCCATGGCCCTTCTGGTGTTGGACTTGTACTTCTCTTTGGAAATGGAAAATTGGAGATAAGGTTGAATCTTATTACCCGACTAATTTTATCCTCTCTTTGCAGTAGTCTCTCATATGCATTCATATCATATAATGCTTATTCAGAAATGATGGTTGCTCCTAGAATTAGAGTTTGTTAACAAGGTTGTATTGCTTTGGAGTCAATTATCTTGCTCTTCATTTGTGGCTCTTAGCTCACAATTACTTAATCTAGAACTTTATGCTTAAGCTTCCATTTTAGATATAATAGTTTTTTTCCTTAGATAACGCCAATCATTAATTACCATCCTTATATTGGGATACTATCACTAAGAACCCCTCCCAGTTAATTAAACATTTGTCCGGACTTGGATTAGAACCACACCCTCTCCTCCCCTCCCTTACCGGTGCTATCACTGCACCACCTCCTATGTGGTGCACCACCTCCTCGATGGTATTTTCGTCATAATAATTACTGTTTGCATGTGAAGAAGCAAAGATTATGTGGAATTGATGCATCTGTGTTGGTCAGCTTGAAAACAACACTGGAGGGGGTGAATAGGTTTATCGAATAATTAAAATACTAATAGGCAATTTGAAATATGCACTAGTGTTAGTGTTATTTTATTTTTTTTATTTATCATATGAGGGTATACTAGTAATTGTGGGTGTATTGCATATCAATATAAATAGACATGAGATGCAACCTAGGGTTTAAGGCCCTTGCAATCTCATTTCTCATATTCTCTCTTCTCCTATTTTTTTTTCCTTCTCCTCTCCATCTCCAAACTTCACTTGGTATCAGAGCAAATATTTGAAAGTACTGTACATTACATCCACGACAGGGCCGATCGAACTGTTTCTGAGATTCATTTTTCGGCTGGTATCAAAACATTTTTTCGACTGTTTTTCGTCTACTTTTCATGATTCGTCGTTCGTCGTTCGTTGTTCGTGGTCGTTCGTGGTTCGTTTATGATATCTAGGGTTTCTACAGATCTTCGTTGGTTATTCGTCATCAGTTGAGGTTCGTTGTGAGATCTAGGGTTTCAAAGACCTCGTCTTTTTGTTGCATCTGCAAGTATAGTGGGGACCGAATCTTCTAACGAGGTTAATAGTAGTGGTGGTAGCGGAGGTGGTTTTTCTTTTACTGTTATTCATAATGATGAATTGGGAAAGTCGATTACAGCGGTGAAACTCAATGGTGCAAACTACCTTGCCTGGTCCAAGTCTATCAAAGTGGTGTTAAGGGCAAAGAAGAAGTTGAAGTTTTTGACGGAAGAACCCCCGCCTGAAACTTTCGCTGAGTATGAAGATTGGATGAGTGTAGATGCATACGTTATGTCGTGGTTGTAGCATAATATGGAACCACATGTCGCTGCTAATGTTCAGTGGTGTGAATCAAGCAAACATATTTGGGCATCTCTGGAAGAATCATATTCACAGAAGCGAAACGTTGCCCGTATCTATGAGTTGTACGAGTTATTGTTTAACACAAACCAAAATGGGAAGCCTGTGAATGAATATCTGGCTTCAAAGAAGGCTTTGTGGGAGGAACTGCTTTAATATCATCCTGTTACTACTGATTTGAAGGAAGCTCGGAGACAAAAGGAAGAGTTTCATGTTTCACTTATCCTAGCCGGCTTGGATCCTGCGCTCGAACCTTATAAAGCTCAAATCCTTGCTGGAGAGCAGTTACCTACGATGGAAGATGTTTTCTCCCATCTCAATCGTTCATTTCTGGGACAGAGTTCTGTGGTGCCGAGTACTGACTCTTATGTCCTAGTTTCTAGTGTTGTTGGTCGTGGTGGTGGGCGTGGTAGTGGATGTGGCGGTAGAGATGGTGGTCGTAGTTTTGGTCGAGGAGGAGGTCGTAGTGGTAGAGACAATGGTGGTGGTGGTGGCCGCGGTGGTGGTGGTGGTGGTCGCGGTAGTGGTGGTGGTGGTGGTGGTGGTGGTCGTGGTCAACCACGGAAGTGTAACTATTGTGGAATGCTCGGTCGTGTGGAAGACTATTGTTGGGATAAGTGGGGCAAACCAGAATATGCACATCAAGTGCATGATGAAAATATGCAGTCCTAGGTCACCACTTCTGCTCCCAGAGATGATACTTCGGGTTTCAATCAGACTTCAACATATGATACCTCATCTCCATTTGAACAGATCCTCCAGAAGTTGAATGCGCTTGCTAGTACTACCTTCCAACCTACTGCAACCATGGCAAATATAGGTAATACTGCTTTTGTGGCAACCCAGTCACCATCCACCTCTTGGGTCATCGACTCAGGAGCAAGCTCTCACATGTCTGATATAACATCTCTCTTTCATAATCGTAGTTCCATGAAACATAATATTATCTTGGCTGATGGGTCTACTCGTCCTGTGCTTGGGAAATGTGTTATTCACCCTACTCAATCACTATCATTATTTGATTCATTATATGTGCATAATTTTTCATTTAATTTGTTATCTGTGAGCCAGTTAATCAAATCTCTTCAATGTTCTGTGATATTTTCTCCCAATTCGTGTTTTTCAGGACCTCAGGATGAAGAAGATGATTGGTTCGGGGTATGAAAAAGATAGACTGTACTACTTGGATGTACCTGGAAAGGACTTCACTTATGTTTCTACTTCTCCGTTGCAGTGGCATTATCATTTGGGACATCCGTCTTTGGCTAAGTTGCGTCAAGTTGTTCCTAGTTTGAGTTATGTTTCTAGTCTTGAATGTGAGGCTTGTTAGTTAGGCAAGCATCACCGTAGTTCCTTCCCTGGTCGTAGTGAGAGTCGTCAATTAGAATCTTTTGATCTTGTTCATTCTGATATTTGGGATCCGTCTAGAGTCAAAAGTCCGAAAGGATTTCAGTATTTTGTTATTTTTATTGATGATTATTCCAGAATGACTTGGTATTATTTAATGAAAGAAAGATCTGAGTTTCCAAATGTGTTATCTGCATTTTATAATGAAGTCTATGTTCAGTTTAATAAACGTATCAAAATTCTGCGTTCTGATAATGCTTTGGAGTATATTCAATCTTCTGTGAACAGTTTTTGTGTTGATCGTGGTATGATTCATCAAATCAGTTGTGTCCACACCTCTCAACAAAATGATATAGCCGAACGCAAACATCGACACATTTTAGATGTGGCTCAACTCTCATGTTCAATATGCATGTCCCTAAACAGTATTGGGCATATGTCGTTCTTACTGTATGTTATCTAATTAATCGCATGCCTTCACCTCTATTAAATAACAAAGTTTCATTTACCATATTACATACAGATGTCGCACCTTTTTTCTTATCTCCTCGAGTGTTTGGGTGTGTCGTTTATTCATAACTTGGAACCTAATCGAGATAAGTTGGCTCCTAGATCTCTGAAGTGTGTCTTTCTTGGTTATTCCCGTACTCAAAAAGGTTATCTTTGTTACAGTCCATAGTCACGCAAATATTATGTCAGTGTGGATGTTACATTCTTTGAGTCTGCCTCTTTCTTTCCTTCAGGAGACCGTTGTATTCCTTTTACAACATATTTGATATCTTCCATACCACTTCCGGTCATTCCTGAATCAATTTCTGTCTCCATTCCCCATTTACAGGTTTATCAGAGATCCAAGGACAGGCCAGTGGTTCTGCAGAATTCAGCCATCAACCAATCATCTTCGGTGCCTGAGGTTTTTGCTCCCATCACCACAGATCTAGATGATCTTCCTATTGCTCTCAAAAAAAGAAAATACCTTTGTACCACAAAGAATAAGCATCCCATTTCTAACTATGTTTCATTATACCGTGTTTCATCATCTTTTCATGCATTTGATGTTTCATTGTCTTCTATTTCCATTCCCAAAACTTACAAGCAGGCTATGTCATCTTCTGGTTGGAAAAGTGCAATAGATGAGGAGATGTATGCTTTACATCAAAATCAGACTTAGGAGCTTACATCACTTCCTGTTGGAAAGCAGACAGTTGGTTGTAGATGGATGTACACTGTTAAGTATTATCCCGATGGTTCTGTTGAGCGTCTCAAGACACGGTTGGTTGCCAAAGAGTATATTCAGACATATGGTGTGGATTATATGGAGACTTTCTCTCCAGTGGCCCAGCTGAATTCAATTCGGATTTTTATTTCTGTGGCAGTTAATCACAAATAGCATATATATCAGCTGGACATAAAGAATGCTTTCTTGCATGGTTACTTACATGAGGAGGTTTATATGGATCAATCACCAGGATATGTTGTAGCAAGAAATAAAAAAAGTCGTATGTCGATAGAAGAAAGCATTATATGGATTAAAACAGTCACCTCGTGCTTGGTTTGACAAGTTCAGTTCAGTTCTCATTTAGTATGGCTTTCGGCGCACCACATCAGATCATTTCGTATTTTGCCATTCTTCCTCAACAGGTATTATCGTGTTGATTGTTTATGTTGATGATATCATTATATCTGGGAGTGATCATGCTGGGATTGTGGACTTGAAGGCCTACCTTAGTCGTCAGTTTCATACTAAGGATTTGGGTTTTCTTCGATATTTTCTTGGAATCGAGGTTGCTCGATCTAAAAAGGGTGTGTATCTGTCACAACGCGAGTATATTCTAGACTTGCTCTCCGGGACTGGGATGTTGGAGTGTCGGCCAGTTGAGACTCCTATGGATTATCATGACAAGCTTGATGCTGACAGGGGAGAGTTATTTGAGGATGTTGGATATTATAGATGTTTGGTTGGCAAACTTATATATCTTACTGTTACTCGACCAAACATCACATATGCAGTTGGAGTAGTTAGTCAGTTTATGCATGCCCCTCAGCAACCACATTGGGAGGCTATCTCTCGCATTCTTCGATACTTGAAGGGTGCACTTGGAAATTGTTTGTTGTACAAACCTTTCCAGTTGCTTACGGTGACTGGGTTCAGTGATGCTGATTGGGCAGGCAATCGCAATGATAGGAGGTCTACTTCTGGCTATTATACGTTTGTAGGTGGCAATCTTGTCACGTGGCGTAGTAAGAAGCAGAATGTTGTGGCTCATTCTAGTGCAGAGGCCGAGTACCGTGCGATGGTTCATACAACTTCTGAGATGATGTGGGTGCAGTCTCTTCTTCATGAAATGGGGATTATGATTCCAATTCCGATGGAGATGTATTGTGATAATCAGTCGGCAATGTTTATCGCAAGTAATTTGGTGTTTCATGAGCGCACAAAGCATATCGAGGTGGATTGTCATTTTGTTCATGATTTGTTGCTGAAGAAACAGATTGTCACTCCTTATGTTCGGTCAGATGATCAATTAGGTGATATCCTCACCAAACCACTTGCTCGTGGTCCATTTTCTGATTTATGTAGCAATTTGGGCATGTCTGATCTATATACTCCTGCTTGAGGGAGGGTGTTAGAGTTATTTTATTTTGTTATTTATCATATGAGGGTATAATAGTAATTGTGGGTGTATTGCATATCAATATAAATAGACATAAGATACAACCTAGGATTTAAGGTCCTTGTAATCTCCTTTCTCATATTCTCTCTTCTCCTACTTTTTTTCCTTCTCCTCTCTATCTCCAAACTTCACTACTAGAAATGAGACAAGAATACAAATACCTGATGTATCCTGGTACCATTCGTAAGCTACTCTCGTCCCGGAATCTCTTCGACATTAAAATTATAAAAATAATTACACTTGCGAGCTTTGATCGGAAGGCCTCGCCGACTTCTTGCATACGCGTTTTGATTCGAAGGGACCAACGACTTATGCACAATCTTTGATACGAAGGCTTGCGGATTTAACTTCTTACAAGAAATACTGATGATCTTCTCACAACATGTCATAGCTACTTTACGAGATACGGAATCCGGTATCGGATATTCCGTTATCCATGGAATTATTATTATATTATATCATCACTTTCCTAAAAAAAAAATAGTCTGTTAATTGAATTTACTAGCTTTAATTAAATCATGCTATTTTTATAAATAAGGAATAAGTAATTTATTATATATATATATGAAAAATGTATTATTGCATATTTTTTATGTCACCTCACCAACCCACTTGTCCTCATGCATGGAGGGCTATGACTAAATTGTCATTTCATATGAAGACATGCATCTTCATGCATGGGAAGGATGGGCATTATGGTCATTTCCCTTTAGAAAAAATAATATATCTCCTTCTTCATTAGGAGAGAGGCATCATATGAAGACATTATGGTCATTTCCTTTTTTTTATAAATATATCTCCCTCCTCTCTTTAGCCGTTGCTACTAGCTGTTGCTGTTGCTGCTCCTTTCTAGCAGCAACTGGTTGGCCCACCGCCCGACCCACTGCAGCTGCACCCGACCCCCCAGCTGCCAGCGACCATTAGCCCCTATGCCACCACCCATCAACTCCACTTCACCCCAAATCACCACTCCATACTCTTCCCCAAAGTCCTTATTCCATTCCTAATTCTTCAATTTGGAAGCATCAAGAGGCAAGCCCTTTTCCCCTTCAAATTAATTTTTTTTTAATTTGAATAATTCATGTTTATCAGTGTTAAACAGATAATTAGGTTTTATTCCTAATTTTATTTGGGTATTTATAATGTCATGAATCTATATATAAGGAATTGGTATGACACGAACACGAGGCTAGGACACGGCGGACACAACAATGGAATTTGAACAATGTAATAGTGGATTTAGAGTAATGTATGAAAATGGATATATGAGACATGCATTATATATATATATAGAGAGAGAGAGAGAGAATTGATACAGTCTAATATTAATCACTAATTAATTATGACAATGTGTAGGTGAATTACTAAGTTGGTTTCTAGTTAAGCATGTAGACACAAAACCCCTAGACTTAGCAAAATACTTATGGATACTAAGGTCATTAGGATTCATGGTAACTAGTCTATTACCACTAGTTAATCATTAATAGTTAAGAAATGTCAATTTAGGACATAATGTAGCTTATGTCCGGAATTGTATTTGAGTGTTATGAGCTTTTCTTAGGAATCATACGAGGTATATTAGGTATAAAGTACACTAGAGTTACATAGGCAACCAAAGAAAAAGGTTTCCATAAACGATACTAGGCTATTTAAGTTATAGTTGATCTAAGTTTTCACATTCTATTTAAGTTCATACTAGCAACATCTTATTTACTTCATAGCATGCATCTCTTTTTCTCCGTGACAAATATACTTATAATCTAAACTTCATTGACTTTTCCGTAACTCAAACATTCATATAGAATTTCCAATTGTTATACTTACAGGTCTCTTCCTGATCTAATCCTCTTAAAGGAGGCATCATTGAGAGGTTTCACAAATCCCACATCAAAATCATGCCCAAATATAAATGATGCAATATGTGCTTCACCTGAAGGAGAAATTCTGATCGTGAGGCCAAATCCTGTTAATTATGTTTCTGAGCATTAGATTTGCTTGTTTGTTGAATTATGTTATCACTTTTTTTTAGGTTAATGGAGATCAAGAGATGTTCTTTTTCTCAGTTTTGTTTCAGCATGGCACCTATAGGTACATGCATAAGCTGAACTTTTACTATGGCCTTTAATGAATGTTTGACTCTCCATATAACTTTTAGTTGATTGATTCTATTAAGATTCACTTGTGAAGGTATATGTATCTCTTTCTGCGGCTGCATGAATGTCAAGTCCTAATTATTTAGATGCATGTTCGTGTCAAAGCCTCCTAGCTCTAGTGGTCAGAAGGTGGAGACATAGCACATCCTGGCTGGGTGGGTTCGATCCCACGGGGAAGTGGATTATTCTTTCCAATTATGGTGGGATTTAAAATAAAAGATGCTCGTTCTTGCTCAATTTAGTTTTGGTCCAAACTCTTTTCATGAGTTTTACAGGATGGATTTAATTTCTTCCTCAACATTACTTTGTGACATCTGAATACTTTAGCATGTAATGTCTATACAACCTATGGAGAACACATTACAAACTAACTAAAGGATCCTGCATCCACAACTATGGTTAGCCATTATAGACTGCACTATTACAAAAATGTAATAGATGCAGGCTCTTGCTCAATTTAGTTTTGGTCCAAACTCTTTTCATGAGTTTTAGGGGATGGATTTACTTTCTTCCTCAACATTACTTTGTGACATCTGTATACTTTATCATGTAACTATGCAACCTATTGGGAGCACATTACAAACTAACTAAAGGACCCTGCATCCACAACTATGGCTCGCCAGTAATTGTCGCATCCGATCCTCAACTCCCTATGTTGTTTCACAGCTATATTAGGCACCACATTTCAACTGCAAAGTATATCCTGAATCAACTGTCTGATGTCTATCGTAATAACAATGTGTCCTAGAATATTTACCTAGGTTCGTTCCGCGTGAGTTATCACATCATATTCTTCCTTTCTATCTCATTCTTACAATACTGCAATCATTTCAATATCACATGAAATGAAAATTAAGAATAGGAGAGACCAAGCGTACAAATTGGGGATAAGTTCGTTCATGAATAATTCAATGACCAGAAGTGGTTAGAATATTATAATGTTCTAGCTTCAACATCATGTTATAATCTTATTGTTAGGATTTCTCATGCTAAACTTTCTTTAAACCCTTCAATGTGTGTTGAAGTCCATTATTATCTTTTGGTTGACTTGTTAGGTTTAACTTCGTCATGTTTCTACGATTAGGTTTCTTTAACGACTTTATTACTGCATCATTGTACTCTTATTATGACAACATTGTCATGGGGCATGGGCTCCCAGGCCCTACTATATTCCAGTCCCTGGGTACACACTGTGTTGTGAAGTTTAATGATGTACTTATATTTTGGGTTTTTTACATTTCTTTCTGAGTTTATAAATACAGATGAATTGGGGATTTCGTTTGATTCATGTGATGCGGAATTTCTCTGTCAAAATTACATACATATGTAGTTATATATTTTACCTCTAGAAGCATAGTTTGTGCTGGAATTTTTTAGACTTATAAAACTACAATATTATTTTCTGTGGACGGCAACCTTTCTTGCAACTTAAGAAAATGTGCTCTCTTTCTTTGTAGTTGACTTCAGTAATCAAGTAAGACATAAGAAAGTTCCCCATTCCAATGAAAATCTGTTGTTTTAGTAGGCACCTGAAATTCTAGTAATTCTCAGGCACCTTAAGAATGTTAGTCAAGTGTACAAGAAGGGTATTGTCGCCCCAGATGAAGGGAGTCTAAATGTGACAAACGCTCATAAGGAGAAGAAAAAGGTAATATTCTGAATTTGTCAGATTGCTTTGGCCTCAATGTACTCTACTAAAGAGGCAACCGGTATTTCAGGGTATATTTGGCATGGTTAAAGATTTAACGGGGAACAAGCCGAAACAAAGCCAAAAGACTGATCTTGTGGATTCCAGTGAAAATAATGCTGAAGAACTCTTTGTTATATTTTCGACAGCTAATTTCCCATTAGAGTGCAAGAATAGTCCTGTTTTAAAGGCAGAAAATATTGAGGTGGATATAGGTAATGGCCATTGTCTCTCTCCTAGGTACATTCATCATTTTTTTTAATACTAATTGATATTCTTTATCTTTAAAGATGATATTGATCTTGAAGATACTAAAGATAAACCAAAAGAACGGACCTTTTCTGTCATAAATACGCAAAAGTTTGGCAAGAAATTTCAAGCAATCAAAGGTCAGTATTTATTTAATGGGATATTTTAGCAAATGCCTCCATTCTAAATATATAAAGTAGTATATACACCCACTTTTTTAAAAATCTAGCAAATGCCCTCATTCTGTGTAATACAGTAAAGATTTCGATTAAAATGGTGGGGGGGTATATCTTAATTTTTTTTACTGTTCCGTACAAAGAATGGGGACATTTGCTAGTTTCTTTTTCTTTTTTTTTAAATGAGAGTATATGCTAGTTTCTATATTTAGAATGGGTGCATTTGCTAAAATATCCCTTATTTATTTTATCAACACTATCATTTACATATTGCACCTTTATTTACTTTTTCTTCTCCTAATGATACATTCAGTTTTTCTTCTCCTAGTCATAGCCGTGCACAATATACAATTAATCAGTCTACAGTTTTTTCTACTTCTACTACTATTCAGTGCTACTGATTCTCAGCACGTCTGATATCTGCATTGTGTATACTGTAGATAAATTAAAGCAGAAGACAGATGAAACTTCAAATTCTATCAAGAACAATGAAGAAACTGATAATAACGTCTCAGTTGATCAGATAAAAAAGAAGTATGGATATGCAGTGAACAATGTAAGTATATCTGCTTTCTACATATCATAGTAGTTTAAGCCTTGGCATTTCCAACATAGGAGGCAGGACACTAGGGCATCATCATAAAAACTCAAAAATGTTTTTCATGTAACCAAGGAATGTATGAGTTTTCACTTTTGTTATGAATGTATTCATTTCTTTGCAGCTTTCCCTTCTATGCATATGTGTAGTTTCTTTATGGACCAATGGCAAGGAATGTATGAGTTTCACTTTTTTTTTTAATGATCAAGTTTGGTTTTTGTTGGTATATTAGAATATTCTTGGTATATTTGTTGGGATATTAGAATATTCTACATAAGGTTTTAATGAGGTATTAATGTAAGATGAAGGAGTGTAAGGCTATAAATAATCAAGAGATTATCAATAAAAAATATAACAATTACTCCAAAATATTCTACATGGTATCAGAGCCCAAACCCTAGCTACCACCTCCCAAAACCTAGCCGCAACCACCGCCACAACCGCCACCGCTGCCACACCGCCCGCCACCACTGTTGCCGCGCCGCCCGCCACCACCGCTGCCGCACCGCTCGCCCGCCACCACCGTCGCCGCTCGCCTTCCACCACCACTGCGAAGCCGCGACTCTAGTGGAGCCTTCTGCCGCGATTCCTGGCGTCTCTTGCGGGTCGCTCCAGACTTTGACATCGAAGGCCTAGATCTGATGGGGGAGAGACATGATCGGGTCTAGGAGAGGACGAAGAGGGCGAACGTGAATCGCGGGACGGGTGTGAGGTGATCAGAGAAGAGGAGGATCGATGGAGGAGATAATCAAGAAGTTGGACTCTGCAGAGGTCGCAACGTTGATGAAGCTGATGAATCTGTCGGCTGGTGAGAGCGCGACAAGAACATTGGCGAAGTTGGAACTTTCATCCATCGATCTGAAGCTTGATGGACCGGTCTCCTACCTGAGTTGGTCACGACGGGTGAGGAGAACTCTCGCAGGGAAGAACCTGGAGGGTTTCTTGTCAGGAGAGAAGACAGCCGGACGAGGGTTCGACAGGACGCGACGAGTGAAAGTCCACTCATATGGTGGTATACATTTGGCTCTTTAATTCTTTAGTCCAGTCGATCGCCGCCACAGTGGATGGCCTTGAGATGGTGAAAGACGTGTGGGAGAAGTTGAAGAGAACCTACGATGGTGTGGGAAATTACTTGAGAGTTTTCTAGAACAAGGGGGAGATCGACGACACCGTACAGGGAGAAAAGACGGTACAGGAGTAAGCCACGGAGTTTGAGCGTCTGTGGTTGGATTATGATCACTTCTCAGATCGGACGAGCTGCGAGGACCCGAAGTGTAAGAAGAGACAGGTATGTCTGCAGGAGAGGACGATGAAGTTTCTTAAGGGCCTGGCCGCAGTGTTTGCTTAGAGGACAGCACTACTTCTAGCCCAACCGAAGATTCCTACACTTGAGGAGGCTATCTCGACCATGATCCAGGAGGAGACTCGTATTAAGCTACATGCAGGGACATGTGGTCCTCCTGAAGTGAAGACAACACTGGCGGTTGCCAATTCAGGCGGCACAGGACCTAAGGGAGACCCCCGACAGTGTTACAACTGCGGGGAGGTAGGCCATCTGAGGTATGTTTGCACCAAACCACCCAAGGAGGGAGATTCAGGTAGCAGACATGGACAGTTTGGAGGACGTGGCCGTGGTCGTGGGGGTCGATGGGGTGGTCGAGGAGGTTATCGGGCGAACCTGCTGGTAGCATAAGGCGAGGAGGGAGCTAATGGTGCCTATACTGAGGAGGATCAGGCACTACTGGGCATGCTGGAAGTACTCAAAAGAAAGCAGAGAGCGTCAAGCAATGAAAACATGAGGAGTATGACTGAGGAGGCGTCCACCTCAGTCTTCGCCAGAGGCAATGCTGCCATGTATACCCATCCATCGGAAGGTACTGATGACTCACTCGCCCTTGCATCTATGTTTTTTCTTAGATCGTCGGACTGGATTGTCGATTCGGGTGCGTCTCGACACGTGACAGGGAATGCTAGTGAGTTCTCTTCTTACACTCATCTAGCATCTGCAGACAACATTCAAACAGCCGATAGTACTTTTCAGCCAGTGGTCGGTAATGATACTGTCGATTGTACAGGTTCAGTAAGATTATCCAATATTTTACATGCTCCTTTTCCAGTCAGTTTTTTGTCCATTAGTTCTATAATCCTCCAACTAAAATGCATTCTCTTTTGATATTCCTAAGGTGATCTTCCAGGAGAAGGAGACGGGACGAAGACTTGGGACTGACACTTGGCATGATGGACTGTGGTACCTGCATCGGGAAGGACTGAATTCGGCATTGGTGTCTGTGACAGAAAGGACAAGAATGGGAGGACCTAAGATGAGTGTCGAGGATACACTAATACTCCATCACAGGCGGTTGAGGCACTTCTCTTTTGGTATTTTTAGTAGGTTGTATCAATCTATTTATGAGAAGGCAAATAAGGAGAAACTAGTATGTGATGCATGTGATTTAGGCAAACTTACTAGCAGCTCATATGTTGATACGGGCCGTAGGAGCTCTTCTGTTTTTGATATTATACATTCTGATGTCTGGGGGCCGTGCGCCATAACTACTTTGAATGGTTACAAGTATTTTATCTCTTTTATTGATTGTTCCTCTCGCTTCACATGGCTGTATTTGATGAAGAATAAAAGTTAGGTCTTTGCCTGTTTCTGGGACTTTCATAAACATGTCCAGACTTAGTACAGAGTAGTAGTGAAGGTACTAAGGCCTGACAACGAAACAGAGTGTACCAACAAAGCACTTGAGGAATACCTGTCAACCCAAGGAATACAGCATCAGACGACCTGTACATACACACCAGCACAGAATGGAGTAGAAGAAAGGAAGAACAGACACCTTCTGGAGGTGGCAAGGAGCATGATGATCGCCATGAATGTCCTACAGAGTCTGTGGGGGCATGCAGTGTTGACAACAGCTCAATTGATCAACATGATGCCCTCGAAGGTACTGGGATGGAAGTCTCCATGTGAGATATTGCAAGGAAATAATAGTGGGATACTCCCACTAAAGGTATTTGGCTGCGTATGTTTTGTGAAGGACAACAGACCGTCTGTTGGAAAACTTGACCCCAGAGCAGTCAAATGTGTATTCGTGGGCTATTCGGTGACTCAGAAGGGGTACGTTTGCTGGAGCCCAGTAGAGAAGAAGAAGTTTGTGAGCATGGATGTTCACTTCAAAGATTTTTAGCTATACTACCATCAGGAGAGAACCTCATCCATGAGCAACTCACCTGATAGTGAGAGTATGAGGTGAGAGGGAGATTGGTGAGAGTGTGGTGACCGATTTAGGAGTATAGCATGGAGGAATGTTTGAGGAGGAGCTGGAGAGTGAAGAGAAACAGGGGGGTGTGATGAGAGGTGTTAGGCCCACGTCTCAGGGGGAGTTACTTACCTACAGCAGGAAAGAGAAGCAAACTGCAGGACCAATACCTATAGTGCCAGCGCCAAGTCCCTTGCCTGCGTCCGTCTCAACTCCTGAGACACCTACACTACCACCACCAGATTCTCCTTCAGGTGATATCATTCTTTCTATTCCTCCCACACTATTATCAGTACGGAGAACCACTCGCAGCAATACGGGAAATCCTCCTGATAAATATGGTTGGGACCTTGCTCAGTTTGTTTCATATAATAATATCTCTTATTCTCATGGAGCATTCATTGCACATTTGGATAGTATTACTGTACCTAACAATTGGTAGGTTGCCAAGAACGATCCAAAGTGGAAAGCGACAATGCACGAGAAGTTAGGCGCTTTTGAGAAGAACCGCACTTGGGAACTGGTAAAACTGTCAGAGGGGAAGAGGGCAGTCGGATGCAAGTGGGTCTTTACTGTGAAGCAGAACCCAGATGAAAAAGTAGAGCGCTACAAGGCTCGACTGGTGGCAAAAGGATACAGTCAGACGTACGACATTGACTATAATGAGACCTTTGTACCAGTGGCGAAGATGAGCACCGTTAGGACCCTGATTTCTTTGGCAGCGAATGGTGGATGGAAGCTACACCAACTGGATATGAAGAATGCGTTTCTTCATGGGGATCTAGTGGAGGAAGAGTACATGGAGATACCACCAGGATTCTGCACCGATAAGACAGTGGACAAGGTCTGCAGGTTGAAGAAGTTCATTTATGGACTGAAGCAGTCTCCTCGAGCGTGGTTTGACAGATTCAGGAGGGCGATGATAGGGATGGGATATCAGCAGATCAATGCTGATCATACTGTGTTCTTCCGTCAGAGTGGAGGCCACATCACCATGCTTGCGGTGTATGTGGATGATATGATTATCACAGGAGATGATGAGCAGGAGATTGCTCGACTCAAGGGGAAGCTTGGCAAGGAGTTCGAAGTGAAGGACCTTGGCCTTCTTCGGTACTTCCTTGGAATTGAGATTGCTCGAGTAGCAGAGGGGATTGTTCTTTCTCAGAGGAATTATGCATTGGACCTTCTCACGGAGACAGGGATGTTGGGATGCAGACCTGCAGCGATGCCGATCAACCAGGGGTTCAAGCTGTGTTCTGAGGCTGGAGAACCAGTTGACCGAGACAGATACCAGAGACTGGTGGATAAGTTGATCTATTTGAGCCACACACATCCTGATATCTGCTTTGCAGTAAGTGTGGTGAGCCGCTACATGCATGACCCAAGGAAGGGTCATATGGACACAGTGTACCAGATTCTGAGATACTTGAAGGGTATCCCCGGAAAGGGGTTGATATTCAGGAAGAATGATCACTTGAGCATCGAGGGCTATTGTGACTCTGACTGGGCCAGTTGTACTGATGACAGGAGGTCTACCTCGGGCTATTGCATATTTGTATGAGACAACTTGGTCTCTTGGAGGAGTAAGAAACAGTCGGTGGTGGCCAGATCGACAGCTGAAGCGGAGTACAGAGCTATGGCCTTGGGAGTTACAGAACTGCTATGGCTGAAGAGTATGCTGGTGGAGCTGAAGCTGGATCAAGGAGCCAAGATGAAGCTGTGGTGTGGCAACCAGTCAGCCATCAGTATCGCCAACAATCCAGTGCAGCATGACAGGACCAAACACATCGAGATCGATAGGTTCTTCATCAAGGAGAAGTTGGACCGTGGACTACTGGAGCTAGGTCATGTTCCAACCAAGGAGCAGGTAACAGGCAATATGACCAAGGGACTTAGCTCTGCAGATATGATTAGAGGATATGACAAGATGGGCTTAGTGAATATCTTCCTCCCATCTTGAGGAGTGTTGGTATATTAGAATATTCTTGGTATATTTGTTGGGATATTAGAATATTCTACAAGAGGTTTTAATGAGGTATTAATGTAAGATGAAGGATTGTAAGGCTATAAATAGCCAAGAGATTATCAATAAAAAATATAACAATTACTCCAAAATATTCTACAGTTTTATGTTGCAGTAACATTAGTTGTGAATTTATCTTTCTCCTATTTCATCTTTCTCATATTTCTTCTTCAGGTCTATGTCAATAACTGAGAGCAATCCATAACAAAATTTCATCCACCAACCCACTATCTTTGTGAATCATTTATTGTCCTTTAGAAAACTAGTGTAAAGTGTCTATATGAGTATGTTTTGATATGGAATGGTCATTATCTTACTAGTGTTCAGTATGTATATATATATCAGTTTCCATACTTAAGTTTGGGTCCCTTTTCTATGTGCTCTAGTTGACCTTACACAGCAAACAGTTTCAAATGGTTTTCACTCACATTATCCATTATGTTCATAATCTACATGGTTCTCACAGTTCGCAGATCTTTTGCTTATAATTATAGTTTCTGATAAACTAGCTCAATGTGCCTTCATCATTGCTAACCATGTAATTGACTTGAATGTCATGTCAATTTTAACTATTTTTGGTTTTTCCCATCTGATATGTATTTGTTTAGATTGGTTACAGCAGAAGTATATCCTCATAGTAGATTTTAAGTCTTGTGTCCTCAATCTCAACTATGTTCATCTCTTTGCTGATGCAACTCTTAGAATGCTACCTACTTATTCATGAACAATATAACTCAATAAAGCCATTATATGTATGATCTCGTGTACATTGTTCCTTCTAGGTTCACCTATGTTTTTAGTTTGCCATCCAGCCTAACCTTCTCTGGAATTTGTATCTAATTGTACTGAAACATAACTGGAAGTAATGTCTTCATTTCTCCTCGATCAGGAAATGAGTGCTCCAAGAATTGCACAGAACAAGCTAAGCGAGAATGTAAAAAAGTTGGAGGTAACTTTATTTTTCTGTTTTTTTTTTTAATTTAATGGTTCCTTCGAAATGGCTAGATCGTATGATGCTGCCGAATGACTTTATACCATTTAAATTTAGCACTTCGATGGTAAATAAATGTAAAAGACTAAATGCAGTATTTTAGCGTTAAATAAAGCTTTCCACCATTTACAGATGATGGTTTTAGGTTTGCTAAAGGTCATTATGATTTAATGAACATGTTTAGAGGTAGTTAATCACTTACTAACCCCAAAATTACAACCAACTTCTCTCTATCACTGAACAATAGAACTGAATGGTATATGTAATGGGTCCAACCAGCAGAGGTTCCGGTCCCGCACCCCAGTGAGTCAGTGACAGGCTCCAGACTTAGGCCTCTGCTTCCATCACAAACCTCTATTTTTTTTCCCTTTGAAAATCTAGCAACCAAGTTTTGTTGGATCGAAAAAACAACGTTCTCAATTTTGTTATGCGGAATCGGTTAAGGTAGGACCGTCTAACGTCTAGGCAGCCGAATATTTTTTTTTTAAATTTAAAATTTGAATCCATAATAGAAATATGAAATCCAAACATGTTCTAACTTCTAAATCCATAATACAATTTATTATTATTTTTGAGATTTCAAATTTAAAATTTTTAAAATTTGAAATTTGAAATTTGAATGTTCTAAAATCTAAATCTAATCTTAAAACCCAACCAACATATTCACACAAAAAAAAAAAAAAAAATCAAAATTCGAACTGTCGTACAGGACCGCACAGGGCCAAATATGTCCATCTAGTCGCTGAACAGAGTCTAACTAGGCCAAACATGGATTTTTCGGTGCGACAGGAGGCTGTCTATGCCGAAATTTAAAACACTACCAAAAAATGTAACGGACCGAGGGGAATTCGGACATAAAGACCACCTTTGTTTTTGTATGTAGCTTGGAATGCCTTTTGTATAACATTTTGTCCTATGTAAACATTCAACTTCTTTCAATATCTCACTTGTATTATAACTCATCTGTTGTTGTTGTTGTTGTTGTTGTTGTTGTTTGAACAGGGTATTAATGATCGAACAGCAGAAATGGAGGACACTGCTAAATCTTTCTCATCAGTAGCTAAAGAACTGCTAAAAACTGCACAGAAAAGATAAAGAGGAGTACATTAACATCACAAAACCTTGGCGCTGCATTCCACTTATATATCTTTTATACACTGGAAACTTTTTGATATTTCCTTTTCTTTTTTTCCTTGGATTTTATTGCAAGTGTCCCTGATTCTTCCATGCTTGTGCAGTTGTATAGTTTGGTCATGATTCTTTATAAAATTTGTCCCGGGCTTTCATTTTCCTTACAGAATGTTATCCATGTAAAAAGGGGTACATATAAATCAAATGGACTTTCCTATCGTCCTTATTCTCGTCCTCGAGCGAAGCAAGTTCACATCAAACTAATAAACGTGGAGATCAAGAAAAACGCAAAAAATAACGATAGATGACCATAGAGGCATAGAGTGAACTTGTCCAAATTCTCATATGGAGATGATGGTGGTGTTGAAGAATTTCAGATGGATGGATTTGGAGTAGATTTGGGGAAGTGGGACTAGCGATGGGTTTGGATTGGATGAGATGTTTTAGCATGGGTTTTAGGGTTAATGTTTTGATTTGGTGGTATGTTAAGAAGTTGATACATGTAAAAGAATATAGACTATGTAAAAGAATATAGACTACAAAATAAATATTAGATTCATTCAATGAATTATATTATTTAAGTGTAATAATTATTTTTAGTTAAGGATATAATTAGTAAAGTTCTATGTATTTTATTTATTTTTTTTCCGTTTTTTTTTTTCATACCAAACAAAGAGTAGTGTATTCCTTCCATTTTGCATTCCTCTAACCAAACATTACCTCTTACCAAACACAAAGTAAGAAAATGATATTTTCTTTCTATATGAATGGAAAGAACAGCAACACTTTTTTTTTATCCTCCACTTTTCTATTATTTCTATCAAACTGGACCTTAAGGATGAACTTTGACCCATGTACTTTACCCATTTTGGAAATTTAATAAAAGAATATACTATTTGTTAGTGTTAAGTATGATATTTTTCTTAATATAAGCTGAACGGAAGAAAATAATTCAGATAATGGACTTCAAATCTTTTTTTTTTTTTTTTGATATGTCATTTCCACCGGATTAGAAACTAAGTTTCCAAGGAAGAATTTGAATCGTGTTCATTCCCACGAAAGTTCTTCATTGTAATAGTAGATTTCATTTGGAGCCTCATGATGGTCCCTCCTCACAGGAGCCTATTGTAGAATAATAAGAGTCAATTTGGAGTCCCAAAATTTAGATTCTATATTTTATATTATTTTTTGATCACATAATATTTTTGATCTTTAACCACCAAATATTATTCTATGTTGCTGAATCATTTTCTACTACTTTCATACATATCCAACTGATTCTAGATTTATTTATTTTTATTATAAATTTGAGTTTTAAGAAGTTCCGCTCATCTATTGATCCCTAAATCACCTCCCGAGAATTGACACGACACTTGGAAGTACTACACACGATTTCGGTGAATGAACACGTAACCCACGTCCATTAAAACGGTAAATTGGCCAAATCGTCTTCCTCAGTTTTACATCTAACAAAGAAACATATTTCTATATATGTTCTCTCTCTCTCTCTCTCTCTCTCTCTCTCTCTCTCTCTATATATACAATATGAGTGTAGTAGCAAAGCCAACATCTCTAAACTCTAAGAGAATTCGCAGTGGGACACTACTCCGAGCACATACTCTAAATTATCATAAAGTATAGAAATTACTACTTTTGGAATATCTCCATAATATTGATACATAATAATACACTCCAAATAAACACTCTAAATTAATGTTCTCTTTTTTTTCACTATTTTTTTTTTATTTTTCTTCCCTATTTGGTAAGATTTTCGATTTTTTTCGTATAAAGTAATAAATTTATATAAAATTATAAAAAAAGGAAAAAGTTAGGAGAAATTGTAGGGAGGAGGACCCGCCAACTGAGTTGGCGGGGTGCAGTGGTCGAGAGTAACTCGCCAACTGAGTTGGCGGGGCGCACTCCTCGAGAGACCGCTCGCCAACTAAGTTGGCGAGTGATGCTGAGTTGGATTCTCAGCCCGCCAACTCAGTTGGCGAGTGATGGTTTAGGGTGCGGGTAGTGACCGTTGCACTCTGCTCGCCAACTCAGTTGGCGAGTAAGGATCCGTTTTCACACTTGGAAGTCATTATAGCCGTTGCACAACGGCTATTACATTCAACACTCTCCCTCTATATATTTTCTATCTCAACCAAATCATCTCACACTCACTCTATTTCCTCTCTTCCCTCTAGCAAAGTCTCCAACACTCTCTCTGTCTCTCTGCCGCTAGCAAAGCTTCAGTCAAAGTTTTGCCTGCAGCTAAAGTTCATTTGAGTTTTCTGTAGCAAAAGTTCTCAACCGTCATGGATCGCGTAAGAATTGTATGCTCGCACGGCGGTAAAGTAAATAGGTTAAATTACGAAGGAGGAGAAAGTATAATTTTTTCAACTTATCCGAATATTAGTTTTAAAAATATACGTAATCATATTATTGAACGTTGTTCTATTCATTATAATTTTATTCTGAAGTCTATTTTTTGTTCTAATTGTTTTTTGATAGATAGTGAAGATGCATGAAATTATATTCTTGAGATTAATTCACAATCACGGTATATAAAAATATATGTTATTAAAGTAGCAGCAACCTTAGATAGTAGAAATAATGAATATTTTTCTGAATATCAGCATGTTAGTTCGGATGCTAGTTCTTCTCAACAAATAGTTTCATTTATCCAAGAAGGTCATTCATCAGATGAATCTAACCATGATGATGATAGTGACAACGACGATGGAAATAGTGATGATTTAGTTGAAAATGTAGATTATACGGTAGATGATGATGTTGTAAAAGCTATCACTGATGAAGTATTTAAGGGACAATCATTTCCTAGTCGTTCCCACTTTAGAAGCTTTATAAGTAATTTAGCAATTAAATATAATTTTAGTTGTTCAGCTAGTGTTATGAATAATGCTCGTGGAATTATATATAGTTGTGATCAACCGAATTGTAATTGGAGAGTATATGTCAAATATATTGGAAATGGCGATATAGTTAAAGTTAGTACATTAGAAAATTGTCATTCTTGTTTAGAAAGACTTAGTACAGGACGTCATCGACTAGCTACCGCTGCATGGATTAAGAACATGATAATTGACATTATTAGAGATAACCAGTCATACAGTCCATCACAAATTGTTAAAGATATATATAGGGAGCACCGTATACAAGTT
Source organism: Iris macrosiphon (assembly GCA_036927795.1). Classification (NCBI taxonomy): domain Eukaryota; kingdom Viridiplantae; phylum Streptophyta; class Magnoliopsida; order Asparagales; family Iridaceae; genus Iris; species Iris macrosiphon. The sequence goes on along the minus strand of JAYESA010000007.1, from coordinate 67,508,618 downwards.
AGTTATTCCAAAGTCTGGAAAGCCCGAGAGACAGCATTAGCTGAAATTAATGGTAGTTATGATGAGGCATACGCTAGTCTTGAGGAGTATTGTTATAGAATTATGGAGACAAATCCAGGTAGTACATATTTTATTAAAACTGCCGAAAATAATAGCTTCCAACGAATTTTTTTTTGTTTTAAGTCATGTATTGATGGATTTTTAAGGGAATGTTTACCAATTATTAGTACTGATGCTACATTTCTTTCGTCTAAATATCAAGGTATCTTATTTATTGCTTGTGCTCACGATCCTAACTATCAATTATATTCTATAGCTTATGTTGTTGCTGAAGGTGAGAATAGTGATTCTTGGTCTTGGTTTTTAAATTCTCTTAAAATATCTTTTGAAAGTTGTTTTAATGATTGGAGTATAATTTCATTTATATCTGACAAGCAAAAGGGATTAATAAATGTTGTTCGTGCTATTTTTCCTGCATCTCCTCATTTTTTTTTGTATTCAACATTTTAAATAAAACATAAAAAAAGTTACCAAAGAACCAGTATTTCAACACTTGTTAGACTCGCTTGTTAGATCATATAATAAAACGGATGCAGAGAGCGTGTTTGATATAATTAAAGCCGAGAACATAATTTTGTACGATTGGCTTATTGGTGTAAACGATGAAAGTCGTCGATTTGAACATTGGATAACAGCGTATGCTACTTGTCCTAGATTAGATATTAACACTTCTAATCTTGCTGAATGTTTCAATAGCTGGATTAAGAAATTATGAGATAAGCCAATAACAATACTTCTCGATGGTATTAGAGCCAAGATTATTACACTTCATGACAATCGTAGAAAGAATGCTGAAAATATAGACACAAATTATTGTCCGAAGATGTTAAAAAACATGGCTTCTATTATCAAAGAGAAGAATCACCTAGAAATATTAGCTATTGATAGTTATAAGTTTGAAATAATAGACCGGGCACAAGTAGAACCTATATTGTTAATATAACTGACAGATCTTGTACATGTTTTAGATGGTACCATACTTATATACTATGTATACATGCATGTTTTGTTTGTAGATATTGCAATATTAGTATTGATAATTTTTATCCTGCAGTATTTTCGACGGAGACCTTGAAAAGTGTATACGTACCAAAAATGGAGCCAATTCCAGTTTCCTACAAGATCCAAGCTCCTTTGGTTAGAGGACAAATTGGGGTGCCAGATGTAAGACGCAAAGCCGGAAGACCAAAGAAGAACCGCATCAAACTCCGGGATTCATCGACGAGAGATCTACGTTGCAGTAATTATGGTGCTATGGGACACAACCGAAGAAGATGTACTAGTCAACCGAGAGAGTAAAATAGAATTCTTCAATACAAACTTAAAAATATTGTAATAGTGAGTCTGATAATGAGAGAGTAAAATAGAATTGTTCAATACCCAAATATTGCAATCAAAAACCTTTACAAATCATACAAATATTGCAATCATACTTTGTTACAAATTATCTACTCATCCTCCTCCTCGTCTTGTTGAGTTTGGGTAGGCAGTGGTGCTGATGGAGTCAAAAAAAATTGTGTGAATATCTGGTAGCTTTCATCTCCAGCAGTCTGGTAACTCGGGCCTGCTCCAGCAGTCAGGTAACTCGGTTACGCCCCAGCATACTGGTCACTCGGGCCCGCTCCAGCATACTGGTCACTCGGGCCCGCTCCAGCATACTGGTAACTCGGGCTCTGTAAACCCCCTGATTTTTCAAGAATTTTAAATTTAGATTTTTATAATTTTCTGGAATTTTCTGGAAATTTTCTGTAATTAAATTCAGGGTTTTAATTATTTAATAATTTTTAATTGATAATAAAATATATTAAAATATTATGTAAATAATATTTTTGGGTGTAAAATGAAAACTGGACTTAGGGTAATTTTTCTGGAATTTATCGGGCCCCGGACCTATTTTAAAAACCTAAAAACTATTTATTTAATTATTTATTTATTTATTAAATTATTTAATATTTATTTATTGATTTATTTAATATAATAACCAAGCCCAACCCTAAGCCCACTAGAGCCTGGCCCATTCCCTCGGCCCGCAGGCCGGGCCCATCCCGCAACTGCTAGCGGGTCGGGTCGGGTCGGCCAGACCCGGACCGCCCGAGACCCGACCCGGCAGACCCGTCTCCCCCACGAAGCCCTCGCCCCCGCGTCTTCCGGCACTCCGCCCCCGCGCAGCCAGCGCCGCCCTCGACCGCCCCTAGCCCCGGCCGGCCTCCCCGCCGCAGAGCCGCCGCTGCCCCGGCCCCTCCGCCTCAGTCCGGCCGCCGCAGGAAACCCTAACCCTAATTCCTAATTTTTCCCTGTGTCGGACACAGTGTCCTGTGTCGTATCGGACACGACGAAAACCCCGATTTTCGACCCTGTTCAGGTACTCCTAACTCTTTGCTCGTAACCTTGTTTTTGATTCCGTCTTTTGCATCACGAGGCCTGCGTGACCCTCTCGGTGCCCGGGCAACCCGCTCGGGGCATCGCGTCCTGGGGCGATCGCACACCGCGATCAAAAAACAGGAAAAAACAACGCCCCGATTCACCCCGGAACTGAGTACGCCCCGCCAAACGGGACGACTTGGTCGCGCGCGATCTTCACAGATATGTGCGCATCGTTGATACGGACGTGTGAGATTTCGCAGAAGTCGATTCGGGTGTGCGTGCACACCGAAATCAACGCGTATCCGCGGACAACACCCCGTATCCAACTTTTCTGAATCGCGACCTAACTTTGTGTACACACGTCGGATTGAAACGAAACTTGTGCCATCGGACTCATAGCGATACGCTGGTCCTGTGACCCAAGTTTGGTTCGATTCTGAGAACGTTGACGAAATCGCGTGTCGTGGGCCCCACAGGCCCCGTTCGACGGGCGATTTTGTGATCGGCTCATCGGAATCCAATTCTGAAAGTTCCGTTGGGTTCGTATCATCGTTCCTGACCTGTTGACACTAAGTTTGGTGAATTTGGAGAACTTTGATCCTGACACGTTTTTCGGTGCAAAGCGGGCCCACACGTGGACCCCGTTTTGACCCAAAATTGCTATTTTTGCCCTTGTCTTCAAATTGGACTCAAGGACAGGCGTTTCTAGCTGATTGATATTTTCTGGATCTAGTGGTGATGTTTGTTTCCGCATCCGGAGACATTCCTGGAGATTTTACGAATACCAGAGCTACAGTTGGAGCCTGAACCCCAGGCAAGTGTACCTCGCCAAAACTTGTAGCTTTGCTACCTATTTCCTGGACTTAGTTATACATCAGTGGGCAAGTGTACCTTGCCAAACCCTGCAGCTTGCTATTTATTTTCTTGGCTTAATTTTGCATCAGTGGGCAAGTATAGCTTGTCAGCTCGCAGTGATTCCTATTATAGTATTTTACTTGAGTTCTTGTAGATTCATATATAAACTTGTTTAATTGTTCAACCCAGGACCGAGTTGTAGCGCCCCGTTCCTCCTATTCGAGGAGCGCGGCTAAGAAACACAAGACGGTATCGTTCGATCGGGATAGATTGAATTAAGAACTCGTCCTCGTTATGGATTTGTTTCTTCGGAATCGATTCCCATATTCAGTGGACTGCGCCCCAAGGATCGGCTTAGCGGCAGAGTCAGGAGGGACCTCTCCGCTGCTATCTTTTATTGCTTCGGTTTTCGATGTCGCTTGTTGCTTTCGTGCTTTGAGTTGGTTTTGGGATTTGCTTATTTTCCTTGAACGGTTTCGATGGTTTTTATTATTTTCGTTCAATGACTTGCACTTCTATTCCGAGATTGGAAAGAGAGGAAGAAGTATTAATCGAGCTGTTTGTGTGCAGATGAACGAGCAGTAGGCGGCTTGCGAGCGGAGTCGTGAAGCACCTCTTTCCTTCTCCTTTCCAACTTCTAAGTGAGTGGCTACCAACCCGATTAGCTAGCCCTGCTTCCAAGCTTCACTCCTTTGCCCCGATCAAACGATACCAAATAATAATAAAAGAGATCAAGATAAAAAGGGAATAGACTTGGGAATACTGCTTGTCAACTAAACTTATGAACGGTTATCATCCTGTATGCTAGTTCGTTTATAACTGTTCTATGAATCGTGCTAAGTATGGAAATATATGCTTGTTATGAAATAAACTGTCAGGATGACTATGCAAAACCGTTATGCTATGGAACAAATTCTATGAGTGTTGTTTGATCACGGACAACTTGTGCACAAGGTATGTTATGAGTTCCGTGGACGGTCACCGGGGCGCTGGGACCGATCCGATCCGGACGGAACGTATGTAAAGTCGTATGTTACCCGGCAAGTGTTATGCAGCGGGGCTCGCCACCCGCGTTGTACGTCACTTTGCCTTGAGACTATAACCTGTCCCTCGTGGCACCACGCCAGTGATCTCTATGTATATTTAAACCTGTTGCATACTAACTTGTGTCTTCGTAGCAGGGAAGGCATGGTAAGTATTGTGCATGAAATTCAGACGGTCAGGTAAAATCCACCGAACGGTGGCACGTTCATTTCAGTAAATTCTATATGCTGCATACTTGTAAATGAACTAAGGCAAGATAGAAACCCACAAATATGCATGCTTCATTAAAACAACGTGTCGATTGGTATAGTTCGGCTAGCTCGCCTTCACCAGCATGTTTTGATATGCTGACCCTCGTTGAAACAGGTTCTCCGCACCAAGGCGAACCGAGCGAGGAGCCGAAGTCGTCTTCCCGATCCAGTCCAGCTGTTGGCACATCTTCACCGCGCCCCTCGAAGACTTTTGAAGTCCGAAGCTGCAACTCTTCATATACAAATGCAGCTCCGTGGCAAAGCTATCCTCCAGCCTGGAGGTCTTTATTATTTTGAGTTTATAAAGGGATGTAATATATAGGACTGCTATCTCATTTTGAGTCATATTTTTTGTAAGCCGTTCGGCATATTAGCTAACTCGTTCAAGAGTTTGTAATAGATGTTCATTATCAATAAAGAGAACTTTTCCATGTTTCAAATCTGTGTTTCAATTTATCTGCGTACTCTGAATATGTGCTTGCTATGCAAAATACTTTAGTCTTGTGCGGGCGCAACCCCAGGCCCGCACGGTATTACGATTCGGGGGACGCCCCAACGATTCTACGAAATCGGATCGTGACACGAGTGGCTTTACTTAGCGTCCGATTACCAGTCGGGTGCCAACCCCGTGCGCGGAGTTGTGTAACGTCACATAGACATGGATACCGAGACCCGATAATTCTCGTACTTGTCTTATCAAGTACATCATAACCCAGGACACCTGACACTATTTATGAGACAGAGTATTCCTGAGACATTCATGGTGATTCTGTATAGGATACAGGACTTGACAGAGATTATATTTATAGATACTATATGACTTGTTGCATTAGCTATGATCCCGCTTGACATGGACATGAGACGTTATGGTCATGATACGCGTGATTACATTGGGTGGGAAGAGTCACACAGACTACAGGTTGATTTTTATATATTATGCCGGCGTCTTAGTCTTACTACGAGATAGACAACCACATGATATCACTGCTACCGGCTCCTCGACACAGAGCTTGTAGTAGTTTCACCCTGAGTTCTAGTGCTGCTCTTATCTTGCATTTCACTTAGCTGGTTACATAGTTTACCCTGCTATTTTATTTAATTTCTGCACTGTATTTATTTTGGCTTGTATTATCTGTACCTTGTTATGTCCCCTGAGGACCTGGAATGGACTATGTCCCCAGGTATAGCCGAAGAGATCCATCCAGAGATACACCGTACAGGAGCACTTCCAGGAGCTGTACCAGGTCCTGAGGACGAGTTCGCACCAGAGGACTTCTCCTGAGCAGTGGCTGTATATAGTCAGTTATTTCTGTTTCTATTTCCAGTTCCTTTATTTCCTGTCTATTTGCTTGATGTATCAGACTTGTTCTCGGATTGTTCACCGAGACACTTTTATTGAGATTGTTAGTTTATATTTCTGTATTTATTCTGGCATTTAATCTGTGATTATCTGTTGTGGATGAGATTAGAATAACCTGAGACTTGTAATAATTGTTCTATTTCCTGTTAGACTACAGCTTATGCATGCCCTGATGGATCCATTAAATTGGGTTGTCCATCGGTGCGTGCTGCTGGCCATTGCCACGTGTCCAGTCCCTCGGCATTTTGGGACTGGGGCGTGACATGGTTTTTGTGGTGGCCCATGCAGGTCTTCGACTAAATTGTTCGGTTTCAACTTAGGGACCGAACAGGCCTGCAATAAGATAGGATAAGTTTAGGATCTCATCCACTTGCTTGAAACGTTCTTGATATCCATATCGACTTCGAATTAATTTCTTGACTTGCATCCTGCCTTGATTCCTGTGCGCCTCTTATTGTTTATTTTGGTTGCAGGGTTATGGATTCACGAGCAAACGACGAGACTCCTGCAAGATCACCATGAGATGCTGTGGTAACCAACGAAGATGAAGTAACACTAGTGGATGGAGGACAATCAGCTCAACAACATGCCTCGAGAGTCCAGCACGATGATATTCCACCATCGATGCCATTTACTCCACCAATGCCCGTAATTCCACTAGGGCAGGCCATGGACGGGCAGCAGGTGTTTCAAATGATCTATGCAATAATGCAAGCTCAACAAGAGACTTTGAGTCGTAGCCTAGCACTTGTACTGGAGCAGGCGAATCTACCAGCACGAAGGCCAACGACGGGCTCTATTTTTTATTTTCGCCAGCTGAAGCCCCGTACCTTCTCAGGCAAAGAAGAGCCCACTAAAGTTCATGAGTGGCTCACCAACACTCAACATCAACTAGAAGCAGCTGAGCTTCCAAAGGAACGTTGGATGACTGCCGTCAGAATGCAGTTGACGGACAATGCACATCACTGGTGGCTATCTGAGGAAACACGGCTCGGACCAGACCGAGTCACTTGGGAAGAGTTCTCTAGACTCTTTCAGGAGATGTACATTCCAGCTGTCGCTCGATCAGAACTTCGGGACAAGTTCAATCACCTCACTCAGGATGCTAAGACAGTAGAAGAGTACAACGCTGAGTTCATTCGTCTAAGTCGCTTCGCCCCAACATTGATCCCGACAGAAGAAGAAAAGGCTGAGAAATTCTTCGACGGACTAAACATTGAGCTACAGAAACCAATTAGATCCGTTGCACCCACTTCGTACTCGGACGTCCTTGCTGCAGCGCGACGCATGGAGCGCATCATCAGGAGAGAGACCAGTCTAAAGCGGCCATCCACATCAGCACCAGCCGGAGCACCACAAGAAGAAGTTAAAAAAAGACCTCACATGCACCAGCCACCGGAAGCATCTCCACAGGCACTACCTATCTGTCAATATTGTCACCGGCGAGGTCATATAGAAAACAAGTGCAGACGAAAAATGAGATTATGTTTAGCTTGCGGATCCAGTCAGCATTTATTGAGGGAATGCCCTGAGCGTCGAGACAGAGCACCAAGGGTAAACCAACAAGCGCTACCAATACTGAGGCCTGCCTATCCAGCATTGGGAGCACCACAAACGAAAGTTCAAGAAGTCCTACCACCAGCTCCAGGAGGGTATCAGCCGAGGCCACCCTTGATACCCCAGGCACTACTCTTCCAGCAGGCTCAGCAGCAGAAGAATCAACTGCAAAGACGCGAGCAAGCCCTGGCGATGACCGTGGAGAACGCGCAGATTCGTGGAGTAGTTGATGCGCGTAAGTGATTCGTAGTTATCCGTTTCTAGTCTTGGTTTAGCTCGTGCCTATTGGTTCGTGACCTCAGCCCCAACCTAGTAATTTGCAACTTGTTAATAATAATCTGGTTTTTTCAAAAAGTTGTAGTTCTCTTGCTTTAACTAGATTTCTTTACTCTGGAAAGTGCATAACTTTCATTTTTAGGGAAACGATATTTTCCTAAGTATCTTGTGATGTGTTTCGAACGATACTTGCAACCGTGTCATCTCTGCTGACCGGTTATTCTTTGATTGCGAGGACGCAATCCTCTTAAGGGGGGGTAGATTGTAAACCCCCTGATTTTTCAAGAATTTTAAATTTGGATTTTTCACAATTTTCTGGAATTTTCTGGAAATTTTCTGTAATTAAATTCAGAGTTTTAATTATTTAATAATTTTTAATTGATAATAAAATATATTAAAATATTATGTAAATAATATTTTTTTGTGTAAAATAAAAAACTGGACTTAGGATAATTTTTCTGGAATTTATCGGGCCCCGGACCTATTTTAAAAACCTAAAAAATTATTTATTTAATTAATTATTTATTAAATTATTTAACTATTTATTTATTGATTTATTTAATATAATAACCAAGCCCAACCCTAAGCCCACCAGAGCCCGGCCCATTCCCTCGGCCCGCAGGCCGGGCCCAGCCCGCAACTGCTAGCGGGTCGGGTCGGCCAGACCCGGACCGCCCGAGACCCGACCCGGCAGACCCGTCTCCCCCACGAAGCCCTCGCCCCCGCGTCTTCCGGCGCTCCGCCCCCGCGCCGCCAGCGCCGCCCTCGACTGCCCCTAGCCCCGGCCGGCCTCCCCGCCGCAGAGCCGCCGCTGCCCCGGCCCCTCCGCCTCAGTCCGGCCGCCGCAGGAAACCCTAACCCTAATTCCTAATTTTCCCCAGTGTCGGACACAGGACACAGTGTCCTGTGTCGTGTCGGACACGACAAAAACTCCGGTTTTCAACCCTGTTCAGGTACTCCTAACTCTCTGCTCGTAACCCCATTTTCGATTCCGTCTTTTGCATCGCGAGACCTGCGTGACCCTCTCGGTGCCCGGGCAACCCGCTCGGGGCATCGCGTCCTGTGGCGATCGCACACCGCGATCCAAAACCAGGAAAAAACAAAGTCCCGATTCACCCCGGAACTGAGTACGCCCCGCCAAACGGGACGACTTGGTCACGCGTGGTCTTCACAGATACGTGCGCGTCGTTGATACGGACGTGTGGGATTTCACAGAAGTCGATTCGGGTGTGCGTGCACACCGAAATCAACGCGTATCCGCGGACAACATCTTGTATCCGACTTTTCTGAATCGCGACCTAACTTTGTGTACACACGTCAGATTGAAACAAAACTTATGCCATCGGACTTGTAGCGATACGCTGGTCCTGTGACCCAAGTTTGGTTCGATTCTGAGAACGTTAACGAAATCGCGTGTCGTGGGCCCCACAAGCCCCGCTCGACGGGCGATTTTGTGATCGGCTCATCGGAATCCAATTCTGGAAGTTCCGTTGGGTTCGTATCATCGTTCCTGACCTGTTGACACTAAGTTTGGTGAATTTGGAGACCTTTGACCCTGACACGTTTTTCGGTGCAAAGCGGGCCCATACGTGGACCCCGTTTTGACCTAAAATTGCCATTTTTGTCCTTGTCTCCAAATTGGACTCAAGGACAGGCGTTTCTAGCTGATTGATATTTTCTGGATCTAATGGTGATGTTTGTTTTAGCATCCGGAGACATTCCTGGAGATTTCACGAATACCAGAGCTACATTTGGAGCCCGAACCCCAGGCAAGTGTACCTCGCCAAAACTTGCAGCTTTGCTACCTATTTCCTGGACTTAGTTATACATCAGTGGGCAAGTGTACCTTGCCAAACCCTGCAGCTTGCTATTTATTTCCTTGGCTTAATTTTGCATCAGTGGGCAAGTATAGCTTGTCAACTCGCAGTGATTCCTGTTATAGTATTTTACTTGAGTTCTTGTAGATTCATATATAAACTTGTTTAACTGTTCAACCCAGGACCGAGTGGCTTTACTTACCGTCCGATTACCAGTCGGGTGCCAATCCCGTGCGCGGAGTTGTGTAACGTCACATAGACATGGATACCGAGACCCGATAATTCTCGTACTTGTCTTATCAAGTACATCATAACCCAGGACACCTGACACTATTCATGAGACAGAGTCTTCCTGGGACATTCATGGTGATTCTGTATAGGATACAGGACTTGACAGAGATTATATTTATAGATACTATATGACTTGTTGCATTAGCTATGATCCCGCTTGACATGGACATGAGACGTTATGGTCATGATACGCGTGATTACATTGGGTGGGAAGAGTCACACAGACTACAGGTTGATTTTTATATATTATGCCGGCGTCTTAGTCTCACTACGAGATAGACAACCACATGATATCACTGCTACCGGCTCCCCGACACAGAGCTTGTAGTAGTTTCAGCCTGAGTTCTAGTGCTGCTCTTATCTTGCATTTCACTTAGCTGGTTACATAGTTTACCCTGCTGTTTCATTTAATTTCTGCACTGCATTTATTTTGGCTTGTATTATCTGTACCTTGTTATGTCCCCTGAGGACCTGGAATGGACTATGTCCCCAGGTATAGCCGAAGAGATCCATCCAGAGATACACCGTACAGGAGCACTTCCAGGAGCTGTACCAGGACCTGAGGACGAGTTCGCACCAGAGGACTTCTCCTGAGCAGTGGTTGTATATAGTCAGTTATTTCTGTTTCTATTTTCAGTTTTTTTATTTTCTGTCTATTTGCTTGATGTATCAGACTTGTTCTCGGATTGTTCACCGAGACACTTTTATTGAGATTGTTAGTTTATATTTCTACATTTATTCTGGCATTTAATCTGTGATTATCTGTTGTGGATGAGATTAGAATAACCTGGAACTTGTAATAATTGTTCTATTTCCTGTTAGACTACAGCTTAAGCATGCCCTGATGGATCCATTAAATTGGGTTGTCCATCGGTGCGTGCTGCTGGCCATTGCCACGTGTCCAGTCCCTCGGCATTTTGGAACTGGGGCGTGACAGGCTCTCTCCAGCATACTGGTCACTCGGGCCCGCTCCAGTATAATGGTCCTCTACAGTATCCCTCCGACGATGACGAGATCGTCTCTATCGTACTAAGCCGGTCGGATAGTCCGGTGGAAGACGTGATTGTACTGGAGGCATTTTCGGTTCCCGTCCAATACCCAGATGCTCAACACGAGTCACAAGTTCCTCCATAAGACGCCGACTGTCTGGGGAAAGGTTTCTATGAGGTCGTTGTAAATGTTGTCGGTATACACCACTCTGAAATTTGGCGAAGGGAGGGAAGACAGCGGCCCGCCAACTGAGTTGGCGAGCAGTCTCTCGTGGATTGCGTCCCGCCAACTCAGTTAGCGAGCTGTCTCTCGTGGACTGCGCCCCGCCAACTGAGTTGGCGAGCGGCCTCTCGAGGACTGTGCCCGCCAACTCAGTTGGTGAGTCCTCCTCCTTTCTGCAATTTATCCGAAATTTTCCCTTTTTTTATAAATTTATATAAATATATTACTTTATACGAAAAAATCGTAAGATTTTTTCTTTTTTTTCTTTTTCTTTTTCTTTTGATTTTTTTGGTGGGCCCAATAATTAATATAGAGGAGCAAGGACACGCTCCAAATTTAGATTATCTCGTAGCTTTCTAATAATTTTCAAGTATGCACAAATGTCCACTACAGTTTTTAAGTGCTACAAAATTTGACTAAAGTCAAAATGTAGCACTTGAAATCTCTTCCACCGTGTATGCTCTAAGGGTATGCTTGGATTGAGAGGAGAGTGTGGTTAAGTGAAGGAAAGTTAAGTGAGGGAGAGTCAATACATATATCTTGTTTGGATTGGAGGAAGAGTTAAATAGGATGTGTTTAATAACTATTACTTGGATGAAGGTTTTGAGTGGGAGAAAAATGAATAACAATACAATTAGTTACCAAAATATTCTTATTACATATTGTAAACCTATGAATTAAAAAAAAATACATTACATCTGGATCTTATAATATTATCAACAGATGTATCATGGTCGATTGTAATTCATAGGATGCGCCTTTTTTTGTTTCTTATAATTATTTTTATCAACAATTTTTTTATCAATGATTTTTCTTACGAACGGGATGTATTAATGATTTTTCGTATCAGTAGATGCATCAAAAATTTAGAAATTGTTTTCTTTTTTTATGAACATATGCATCAACAGATTTTTCTTTTCATTTTGATTTTTTTTATCAACAAATGCATCAAATCCTCATCAAACCAACAGATAAGTAATAAAGAGTCGTGGACGATTTTTCTTATCAACGATGATTAATAAAGTATGAGAAAGAGAGAAGAGACATGACGCACTTGGACAAAGTCAGGAAGTTATTGAGCAGCAGGTTGAAAGAAGAAAAATTGGGGAGAAAGTCATAATATTTTATAGGACAAATAAGGAGTATTTATGACTTTTTAAACAAAATCCTTCACTTGCCCTCGTTAACCTCTAAATCAGAGTTAAAAAAAATGGACAAAAGAAGGTTAAATAAATCATCACTTAACCCTCTATGACTTTTCCTCCTGACCCCTCCCCCCCCTCAAACCATGTTTATTTATTTTTTTCTCACTTAACTTTTCTTCACTTAACCCTCAGTTCAAATGTATGTTTGGTATGAGAGAAAAGTGAGAAGAAGAAAATGGAGGAGGAAAAAGTGAAAAAAGTTATTTATTTTCTCTTGTTTGGTATAGGAAGGAAAAATGGAGGGATTACTTTTCCTTCTTAACCTAAGAAATCTAATCCCTCAAAAAATGGAAGAAAAAGTGGAAGAAAAAATTGATGCATATCCTAGTTTACAATTATACCATGAAGAAATTATATTATTTAAAAATTATCCAATAAAGCCAAATGGTAAATAAATATTTTTTAGTTAAGAATATAATTTGTAAAACTTTTTTTTTCACTTTTTCTTTTTTACCAAACAAAGTTACATACGAAACAAAGGAAAGTATATACCCCTTCCATTTTCTCTCTCTCATACCTAACACAAAGGAAGAAAATATATGGATGGAAAGCATATCTCCACTATTTTTCCTTCCTCTTATTTTTTTTCTTTCTTCCTACCACACCGAGCCTAAGGCCATCTCCAATGGGGATTTTTATTTTCCATATTTCTATGGTAGAAATCTAATTTAGAAAAAAAAAACTTCTTCCAATATTGGTTTATATTCCAATTTCTATCCTACGTGGCGTTGATGTAGGATATAAAATTTATATGAGAATTTCTACATGTAGAAACTCTCATAGAAATTGTTCATCCTACATGGCACTGATATTGGGCCACACTTTCATTGTCCCTCCAAAAAATTGACAGAAAAAAAGTAATCGGAGTGTTGCCAAAATTTTTCATTGTCCCTCCAAAAATATGAGATTTGTGTTTTTAGCTATACAAAACACCTAAACCCAAAAGAACCTTGTTTGTCCATCTACATGCACCACAAAACCTAGCAAGATTTTGATAAGTAAGGTTCTTTTTAATTTGATTTTTTTTCCACTGATTCTTGTGTGTACATCGTTCTTCTCATCTCATCCTGGTTAGCAGAGAAGTCATGAAAAACAATGATAGTAGAGAAAGAGACGAGGATCCAATAGACGATATTCAGAGATATGATATTAACGATTTTTAAGTTTAGATTTCAGATTTAGCTACAACCTCAGAAGTGTTCATGGGTAATGGATTATTCATATTTTCTACATCTCAATCACTTACATCATTATGTTTTCTGCTTTAGCATCATATGTGTTTGTTATTTTGTTTGAGTGGAGTTAATTTTTAGGTGCTTTAATCTCTGTACTTTTAGAGTGAGAATTATTTCCTAATTTAGTGGACCTATTTTTCCTTGAACTATAGTACATGTTGAGATGGCTGATGAAGGCTTTTGAAACCTGCACCTTTTATGGTTAAAACCTTCCATTTTATTCCGTGAAATTAGAAATAGCTGCTGAACTCGAACAAAGGGGTTGGGCGAAGCTATGACCAAGTAACAAAAAAAAACATGGCCATGAAAAGAGCAAAGTTTTTTTCTCAACCCCAGGTTTTATTGATTTTATTTAATAAATATCTTGATTCAACATCTATGCACATATCGATTCCTCTTCAAGTGATTAAAACTTACACAACTACCAAACTCAATTAAGACATTTACGATCTATGACTATGACTAATGACCAAATCAAGTTCTATCCCAAGCTTCACAATTTTACGCGGCCGATGATACTTCGTATATGTTATCAATATTTATAATATAAATAAATATATATATATATATATAATTTTTTTTCAGAGAACAAGGAAACTAAAAAACAAAATTGTTACCAGCCTCCGGGGAAGTCGTGCACGAAGCACTGCCCTAAGAGTTGATCCGAGGTCTATGTGCAGACGTTTCTCGGAAGCTCCTAGTGGTAAAATCCCCTGACTACTGAGTTTTCTTCGTCGCACACAACTCGGAGAGAGAGACAGAACTTAGCTCTGCCCAGAGCAAGGATTTAGAGATCATAATGTGGATCGAGAGAGGAATGAAATAGAGGTTTCACGTAGGATAATTTTCTGTAAAGAAAGAAGGAGGAGGTGACCACAATATAAATGCAGACCAAAGACACAGCCAACCGACAAGAGATTAAATGGCTCTTAAAACTAGTCATTAAAGAGAAATAACAAAAGAAAATAAACATGGAGGAATGGCTGTCAAAAGAGCTGTTACAAGGGTTCAATGAACCTGGACATGGTGCCTCTATGTTAAAATTTGAATGAGTCAAATGGTTCAAAAAATAAAGAGGAGCAAAAAGATTTTTTTGGATCCCAGCTTAAACCCGAAGAGTAAATTGGATCGGCATTCGGGGCACGCAGGTGTGGGCACATACCCGCACCCTTTACGTGCACCGAATCGAACCAAACCGAACCGAGCCGAGCCGGACTGCTGTAGCGGCGCGCGTGTGGCCCAAGGGGTTCCCTACACAACATCTTTAAGAAAGTAATGAAGAGGAAGTAATATATACATACAAGGAGGGGTTGGCCCATCCGATGTGGGACTAAAGAAAAGAAGGAAGTTGAGCTTTTGCTCAAGCAAAGCTAACAATCTCCCCCCTCCCTCCCCCCCAAAAAAAGGTCAAGTTCCGAAATATAAGTGACAAAGAAATTAAAAAGAAGAGTTTCTGGACATGTATATATTATGCATAGATGAGATGGACTACAGCCTTGAATCTCACTTAGTGACTATTGTCTTTGTCTGAAGAAGTACTTGATGGACTATGCCTTGAATCAGACTTCTTTCACCAGATTCAGAAAAATAGCACACATAGTACGCTAGAGGTTCTGGGTCTAACGGGTGGCACTTTTGGTTTGCCATGCCCACTAATTCCAAATTCCTGAGAGTTGTCTGGGATCGCCCTGTTCCATAATCGCGGCCTTCACGACCTCTCATATAGGTAAGTCCTTAAGGGTTGGTGATAGGTTTCAACCCCGCATATCATCTTGGACCTATTAAGAGTTTTAAAACTCATCCTAACCATATCACTCAAGAACACTGTCACCATAGGGATGGGAAATCATTGTACGCATATAGAGCCACTTGGACAATATAGAATGAGATTTTAATCTCGGGTCAGTGTTCCATAAAAGTCACCTAAGTCCAGCTTGTTCCTACCCATTGAACCGGCTTCTTGGGATCTCCAGTCAAACTCGGTTGGGTTGCCACTGCTGGTGACTTTACTTATGGGCTTAACCCCATCTCCCTCGATGATTCTAGGATCAAAGTCCTAGGCAGACCCTTCGTCAAGTGGTCTGAAAGATTCTTTTCTGACTTTATATAGTCAAGAACCACATATTTGCTTAATAGGCTCTTTATAGACTTGAAGTGCAGCTACAGGTGCCTTCATCTTAGCATTCATAGAATCATGCTTTAGTAGTTCCATAACAGATTTATTATCACAGTTTATAGAAATTGTAGGAACATGATTAATAGAAACAGGTATATGCATAATAAGGTTTCTTAGCCATTCGGCTTCTGTACATGTAGTGTCCAAGGCTATCATTTCGGAGTCCATTGTACTCCTAGCTATGATAGTTTGTTTACATGAGCCCCAGGAGATTGCAGCTCCTCCTAGAGTAAAAATATATCCAGTAGTGGATTTTACATCATGTGAATCAGTTACCCAGTTTGCATCTGAATAACCTTCTATGATATCAGGGTGTCTAGTATAGTGCAACATATAATCTAGAGTACCCCTACGATATCTGAAAACTCTTTCTAATGTTGTCCAGTGTAACTGATTTTGGTTACTAGTATATCTACTTAGTCTCCCAATAGCAAATACAATATCAGGTCTGGTCATGTTTGATATATACATGAGAGAACCTATCATCTGAGAATATTTGTATTGTTCCATGGGAGAACCCTCATTCTTCTTGAGAACAACACTACTGTCATAAGGAGTAAGGGCAGATTTTTTATCAAAAAGCTCAAATTTTCTTAGCATTTTCTTGATAGAGTGTGCTAAGGATAGAGTATAACCCTCCTTATATTTGGACAGTTGCATGTCTGGAATCAAGTTGGCTTTACCTAGATCTTTTATATCAAACTGGCTGGATAAATAGTCCTTGGTATTAGTTATCAATTCTAGTAATGATCCAAAAATAAGGATGTTATCTACATACAAACATAAGATGACACAACTTTCATCTAAAATTTTGGAGTATATACATTTGTCATACTCATTTGGCACGGAACCATATTCTGAGATGACTATGTCAAATTTATTGTGCCATTGTTTGGGAGCTTGCTTTAGGCCATAAAGAGATTTAGCTAATCTGCAAACTTTCTTTTCTTGTCCGTTAGTAATGAAACCTTCAGGTTGCTCCATGTAGATTTCTTCCTCTAGGTCCCTATTTAGAAATATTATCTTTACATCCATTTGATGGATTAGCATATTATGAATGGATGCTAAGGCTAGAAGGGTTCTGATAGAGGTGATCCTAGCTACAGGTGAGTAGTTATCAAAATAATCTAATCCATTTTTTGGGTAAAACCTTTGGCTACTAATCTAGCCTTGTATTTCTCTATGGTATCATCAGCTCTAAGTTTCTTTTTGAATATCCACTTACAACCTATGAGTTTACTACCTAAAGGTAGGTCTGCTAGAAACCAAGTATTGTTCTCCCTAGTGGACCCTTGTCAGACCCAACAACACCCTTGTCAGACTCATTTATTGATTTAGAATAGTTATTTATATTTTAATTAGTTAGTTGGAGTGATTAGGGATTAATTAAAGTGCATTTGGAACCCCAAATCCAAATCCTATTTTTAGATGACTTAATTTGGAGGGCATTTTAGTCATTGTGTTATGTTGCAAACCCTAATCCTTACTTAACCCTACATGGCCGGCCCCCTAACCTTTCATTCCATTCTTCTTCTT